>JAQFZQ010001703.1:0-17750 GCA_034696005.1 Glomeris marginata
CGCCAACGCTCGCAGTTCAGCTGCACGGACCCCCCTACGCTGTGGTTCGCAAATCGACGTAGCCCAAAGCGTTCGATCTTGGTTCGATTGCCCCTCCTGAACCAAAGTATATAGCTCATTGATGCAACTATAGCAAGCAAAATTAATGTTGGGGTACTTATACGATAGCTCAAATATCGACATAGACATTATTATGTATGCAAGTGATGTTGTATACAGTAGTATAGTTAGCACACCCTATATGTATAGCTATAACCCTGCATGGACAGATTACATTTAGATAAACTTGGATTTTCCTCCTCTTACAATGACATTTTTTTCCTGCTACAAAATGGAGAAGCTGTACTTTTACGCGACAACAAAATTGGATTCGTTTTTTGGCGCCTGAGCCAGAAAACGTCCCATTTGGAAAACCATTCAGATTTGTGCACGCAACATTTGTGTCTTGACGTCTAATATCTTCTTCCTATGTGTATATGCATGTATATACAGTAGTATTAGTCTGTACGAATTCGGGTTCTTTCTTTTAAAAAAGCAAAAGCTATTCTAGTCTGCGATATCGAACCGTTTCCCAGTTCAATCATTAATTTTGACCACAAGGTCATTCCCTGTGGACTAATACAGTAGGTACACTTCCCTGACAATGAAATAATTACGTATTTGCTAAAAAAAATGTACAAACCAGTTGCAAATTATACAGGGGGGTACAAAAGTCTATCATGGTGATTTAACAGTGGAATGGTTAGAGATAGATTTGCTAAAGTTAAACAAGTGAATATGAAGTAGTTGGTGAGGATTCCAAAAATCATATTGCTCATGACCTTGGACCCCAGCTTCAAGGTCAAACAGTTTTTAATCTTTGTCAGCTGTTGCGTTAGGTGGGTAGTGTAAATTACAAAAACCAAGCCAACGTTATCGTGAACACGTTGCTGAAAACTGATTACAAATTGGTGGTAAAATGAAGGAGTAATCGCCATTTCAGTTTTGCTGCTGCCTGTGAACAGCGAGTTTGTCACACAAACAGGGATGCGTTGCAGTGAAGCGCACAATGATTCTCAATTCTACACATGCTGTAATAGGAGTTATGGAACATTAAATGCTTTTTATGTATGAACGCATGCCCCAACGTGGCACCTTTTGGTACTAGAGGGCATGCAATGATAAGTAGAAATGGTCGAACAACTTTTGTTATTTATGTACAACACTTTTGGGAACTGATTGATTGGCTGGGGTGGATCCTTCACTTGGCCACCACGCTCGCCCGATTTAACATGTCTTGATTTCTTGTGGGTGGGGATGCATGAAGACCTTCCTACGTAGATACTCTCCCATAGACTCCCATGAGGAGCGTTATCGCAAGAGTCGCTGCTCCAAGTGTTCGCGAAAGGCCAGGAATTTTTGATGATGTACAGCTATTTCAATGCATAGGCGCTGTCAGGCATGCCTAACTGCTGCTGGTCGAACACATCACCCAATACAAAACTAAACTTTGGGAGCAAATTTCAAATGCAGCATTTTCTGAAATATTTCACATTTCCATGTATACCTACATGATTGCTGTATGACATTGGGCCACAATATTATCATTGTTTAATAATTGATATACTACATATAACATATACATATAAAGTCACTCTTGGCAAATTAAATATCGAAGTAACTTGTCTGCAAATATTATTCTTTTAAGTTTGAAATATCAAGTTAGTAAATCAAATAGAAATATAAATTATTGTTTCATGTTGCACATAGCAAATACGATCAATTGTTGAGCTGTAACCTAGCAAGAAAATTGAATGCAGTTATACTGACATACACGTATGGTTGAACTATAGGAGGCTTTCTGTGAGCAATCTGCTATGATATCAAGAGAGCCAACTCAGGATTATCCGTCCATCAAGTAGACTTAGGGTAATAGTCTTATAATGTTTTGGGAAAGTTTAATTCGCACACTTCGTGTTTTATTAAAGCTTGTGTTATACTATAATAGCCTACATACATAATGTTAAAGTGCCTTATAGGATAACACAAAACATTTTTACTATAAATCTTGTTTCTAACGCTGCATTTTATCATAATGTATAGCTGCTGTTAATGTAAAAATAGCAGAAATTCACTATTATTGCAGAGAAACTTTAGTGAAAACTAAAGTATTTTTCAATCAAGCTTTAAAGGCTTTTTTTAAAAGCGTTAATATTATGAACTTGTAAGTCAACTGTTGTTAGGTAAGTTCTTATTAACTTTGCAGTAATGATGTGGACATGCATTTACCGATTTGGTGAAGCAATCAGACGAAGATGTTGGTTGACAACTGGCTCAAGTGGGTTCAGTTTTTTCGAGTAAAAGGTAAATTTGAAGTCCATCGGCTCGCTCAACTGACCGCATCCGATTGAGTCGAAACCAATTTCGCGGAAGGCGAATTCCTCCAGAAGGCGAATTGAATAGAACAGTGCCTAGGAAGCGTGTAAAGAAAAGTAAGAAATAAAAAAAGCACCCTGCAGAATTCATAGAATAATGGCTTCCATGCCATCGACGACAACGACGACCAACTGCAGCACCCAAGGGTAAATCCAAGGGTCGTTTAGAAAGCACCTTTCTCTTCAAACCCACATCTTAAACCTGCTTCCAGAAGTGCACAGTAGGCTACATGCCGAGTTCTTCTTCGTCTCATCGATTTATTCATCGATCCAATGTTTGAAATAAGGGTATTACGTGCTAGCGCAAGTAGTGGTCTTATGCTGCTAGCTCAGTGCCAATGGGCCCCAGTATTTTTCTGGGACATGCAGCTACTTTCCATTAAACGAGCATAAGGAACCTATTTCATCCATGCTGTCAAGCATTCTTCAGCTCCTAAAGTGAAATATCATATAGTACGCTTCATTACACTGGTCTATTTCATTTGCAGTCCATACACGCAGTCTTTTTAATTTTTCAAGAACAATTTCAAACTCATTTGTCACAAATCTTAAATCTTGGGGAAACTGTCAATAATTATAAATGGGGCGAGTGTAGTATTGTCAGATACTTGGTTTAATATTAGTATAATTATACAGTATTCACAGTGAGGAAAAGTTTAGCACATAGTTACTTTTGAAGCATGTCTTGGATGGGTTATTGAATTTTCTCCATTGGGTGCTTGTTTTGAATAGACCATATGCAATGTCCAGAATGGATATAATAAGGCATGTATTGTCACGCTCTATCGTGACAGAACATGGCAGTAGGTGGAGTACCTACATGTTCACAGCTGAAAGTAGTCAGACTTACTGGAAAGGAATAAATTGCATGGTTTCCATGGTTATTGCACTCAAATCCCATCGTCCATTCAGATTCTTCTGACTATACCGTAAAAAGTATAATAAGACTTGTTGAAGAAGACTTTCAGTAGAGATTTTAGGGGTGGGGGGTGTTTAAATATTTTTCAAAAGAAAGTACCCTATAGAACAATATAAACATTTTTAGATTCAATATAATATTTTTGAGTTACACATTTGGAAAGCAGCAGAACCGAATCTGTAGTTTTTGTGTACATGCAGTAGCACTTATTTTACTATTTTACACAGTGTTGAACTTTTTATAATGAATGAGATTTTGAATACAAAAGTATTGCTTGTTTAGTTGTGGGCGGTTTCTGATCTCTTAAAGGTTGTTGTGACCCAACCAACATTAACTGGGGTCATTCGCCAAAAAACAGCGGGACGTCGATATACATTTTTTAGTAACTCGACATAAACACATTCATATCCTTTGGGCGTTTTACACTCATTTTGTATGCAATGGCAGTCTTGTTTCTTTTCATTTCGTCTTGGTATATATCCATGGTGGCCAAGTCCATTCTTCCATATTGAAACGACCAGTTTTATGTTTCCAAGTTAGACACTGGGCTTTAAGTATGTATAATTCTCTTGAGTACCATAAAATATTTGGTCAGTAGAAATTTGAATGTAATGTTAATATTTAAATTGGAATATTTTGAAGAAAATTGCTTTAGGCTGTTCTTTACATTTGGCCTACTCCAGGACAGACACCAAATGAGTAATAACTCCATCCACCCTTCCAATTCCTTTCTTGTGCTTGATCAAACTATAGAAACGAAAACCTATTGAAACATTTGTTAAATTAGTATGTACTATACATATGTTCGATTTATTATAAAAAAATACTAAGTAGTAAACCGTGAACATTTGATTAATACCGTGTCATCGTATAGCAAGCGATAAAAAGTTCAGAAACATGGTACACATGCGAAAGTAGTATATAGGATTTTATTTTCGGTTTAACTCGATTTGCCGTCGAGATTTGATGGGTTTAGTATGATAGGCAACGTTAGAAGGCCGGGTGAGCAGTTAGTTTTATTCCGGACAAATGCTCGTAACATTTGTGAATTTGGAAACGCGCTTGAGAGGGCGCTATTCTGTTGAGATGTTCAATCCTGATAATGCTACAATTGTATATTGTCAACAGCGAGTTTCCACTGTTCGCAATTTAGTATTCCCACGTACGCATTTGGTTATGCTGCATATATACGAGTACAAACTCCATCGATCTTGCCGATAACAAAGACGGAATAAAAATCTCTGCAAAATTCACAAATTATATTTGTCAGCCAGAAATGAAAATTTCTTTCATGCCGGATTTAGACCTACTATATTACCGATGTTTACTTCAGTATATATATCTTTATATATTTTGTCAGATAACTCACTAAAGCTGTATTAGATAGTCTGAAAAGTAAATGGCATAAAAGCTGCTTATGCGCACATGGAGCGATATTTGAGTAGCGCCTGTTTAAATATTAAAGGAGTATTGATTTCTTCAAGATTTCTTTTCGTTTTGGAAGGACTTAAAAATTACATTCGTGTTATCCAGGGATGTGTCTGGAAAATCTGGTATTTTTGCCAGTAACTTAATTGGACAGGAGGTGATGATGGACAGCATCCCTTGGTGCGTGACGTCATTTGTGACCTTGTAGCATCCAGTCAAGGTCTAACATTGGAAAGTATGCTCACTGCAGATATTCACAAATAGTGAAGGGACTGCATGACAACTTTAATAACAGCATGCAGATACTATACTAAGTATATATTGCCATGTTTGCACTTATTGGTCATGCATAGGATTCAATTACATGTTTGCTATCCAAGGAAGCGAAAGAGCATTTGAGTATACTTATAGGAGCTGGCAATTTAAAAGTTAGTGCTTTTTTGAAATTGTGATGGTTGTCGATTGGCTGTTATCGATTAATGAGGCAGTTTGGAGTCGTTGAGTTGCAGTGAGATAAGTGTTGGTAAAAGCCGAACGAGGCACAAGTCAGCAGCTAATTGGCTCCGAAATGGAAGAGGCAAAAGCAATTGATGGTGGAAGACAGTCAATTGACTGAAGCATTGTGTGACGAGTGAAACAATTCCGTACATATCATCACTCACAGTCAGTCTCTGAACACGAAACGTGCTTTATTTTCCTCCCTGAAGATGAACTCCATTCATCATTTTCATAATCCCAAATATTTAGGGTAAACCGAAATATTCTCGCCTTATTTGGTATAGTGATTTCTTCACTGGGGCTTTCTGAGGTATCTCTTGACATTACTCGCAGCTTCCCAAGGGCAAGCTTCCCTGCTAGGCATGTTGCAAGCCAGGGAAGCTGCCTCATGTTGCAAGCCAGGGAAGCTGCCTCATGTTGCACGCATTCGATTGGGAAAAATAAAACAAAATTCCTAATCGACCTCAAAAATTGTGAAATAACATTATAATTACACTAATTTCACTATTGCCGTCAACTTTCAAATTGGGACTAGTGCCCTAACTAGTGGTTCATGAGATGGAATTCGAAAGACCTTGAACATTCGTACTGTTGGAAAAATCTGGACTCGGATATTATGATACTTATGATTAATATAGCCCTACATATTAGTTGAAGAACTTTATCAACTTTCGACTTCATGCTTTCATCTGTAATGTAAAGTTTCACTGGTTCTAAATTTTTCACGATAATGATTTTCTCAATTAAGGGTCCATTTCGAGTTTCATCCAGTCGAAATGAGGAGGAAGACGCAGTGTGCATCGCTTCCATGATCGCATGTTAATTGGTTTATTGAATTAAACAAGTTCAAACGTCACGTATGGGAATGGTATAGTATAGCTAAATAGGTCATTCCGCATCAAATCAAGCAGGTTCCCCTCCACACCATCATAACTTTGTTTAAAGACTTTTGTAATATTAAACCACACAATTATTTGTAAAGAAATTTATAGGTGACCCATATTAAAAGGGTTACATATTATGTAATGCAAATTAGTATATACCCTACTAATTAAAACAATGTTTGGCTAATTGTATTGACCAAATTGAACTAATTCAAACAAAGTACTAATAATAACATAACTTTTGTAATAGACTTGAAAATATTATGTTCCTATGTGATCACCGTTTCGAATATACAGTGTTTTCTGGGGCTCGGACTTTTTGGCCACCCTGTACAGCTGCAATGGATATACATAATATCAAGAAGCAATTCTGCTATATGAATGCCTTGAGTGGAAGCTATTCCATGCATTCTCATTTTGATTAGTTCCAAGTCTTCAGGGCTTCTGTTCCAATCGTAACACTTTATTTGTGTTTAACTTTACCATTCCCATGAAAATTGAAGTACCACAGCAAAATAAACATGAAAGCAATGTTATCCATGCTGAGTTGATCCCTATGGCATATATTATTATCCAAAAAACAAGCTGATGTATAATCCCATGAAACTCCACGTTTAGATGCCTCTGGCATATAGTTGTTGAACGATAAATGCACAAACGTTTTCATATGACGATGGTTTTGTAGACCGCTTATATGAAAGAATGGACAACAGTAACGAAAATTAATAATTTGTGTTTATACAGCAGCTTATTTAACATAATAACCATGTTACTGAGAAATAATAAGTCTCATAATATCAGCTCATGCAGGCAGATATAGTAGTATATATGTGCATGCACCTTCACTTCTGAATACATTTGGGTATATATATAGCTTAATCACCTGCACTTTTCATTGTAAATTGACACAGTGCAAGTGCATCGCCAGCATATTTACATAAGCTGCATATTGTACATAAGGCAGACTTGCTTATAGGGCTGCTATAGGCGGATATACTATAGTGGTTTACTATACGCGTAATCGATATATGTACAATGTTCGTACTGCCTCGTAACTTTCCAAGATGACCATCACAGCAATGCCACATAGTTTTATTGTCTTACGCAAGCACGTACCCTATCATTAGAGCACTTTATGTCTACAATTTATACAGATGGATGAAGGTTTGCAAACTCTGCATTTTGCCATAAGAAACGTACACAATTTATTTAATAAGCACATCTATATTTTGTCCAAGTGACACAATTTGTATAACTTAGGCCAATAGAAGAAACGAGAACTCGACCTGGACCTGGTCCTGGTCAAGGACCTGAGTGGACCTCGAGAAAATATCGATTTGCTGTAACTTGGTGCATGCCCCTTCTTTGTGAAATGTGTGCAACTATGCATCCAGCAATAGTCGGGGTAAAACGATGTGGACAGGAGACTGTAACTCGACAAAAAAAAAAAAGACATCGAATCAATAGGAGCATCGTTAAACTTTGATCGTGCACCCCGTTGTCGTTTATAGGCAACATTCAGTCCCAGTAATGCAACCTGAAGTCATTCCGACATCTTAACTGCCGTGTGCACTTTGCAATGTTTCCCTTTTAAGAAAATGCTCCTAATTAAATAGCTGTTTTAGACGCAACAAGACACAAGAGATCTGAAAACAGCTGAATTCAAAAACTTGCTGTAGAACCTGTCCACATAGACCCTGGATCAATGGGTATTCAAAACTCTGACAAGGGTATAAACTCTAATAAGTGCACCTCTTATAATAAAATATATCCTGCTGATTTAATGCAATATTGAAGATTTTATTTATAGTCAAGTTCAAGGTTTATGTGAGACATTAACTTGTTGCACTTTGTCAGAATTTTCCAGTGTAGAAGGAAATTAATTATTGTTGCAGGTTTCTCAGGTGGGCTGTATATAATTTCTTAAAAATACACCAAAATGTGTTTGCATTTTGACTGAAAAATATAGAATAAACATATTTAAAATTTTACATAACATTAAACGACATAAGAGTACTTACCCGTGGGGCAAACATCCTGTATAGGTACTTTTGTGTTTTCTGTTTTTGCAAGGGCAACTTCATGTATACATGAAGGTATAGCTTTAGGGAGGAAAATAATGTTTTATTACGTGCATAGTATTATTTTCTTTGTTTTTCAAATTGGGTTTGTATTTCAACTCATGGCAGTGTGGTACATTTACAGTACTATGTTACATTTACATAAACTTATTGCTGAATGTTTTAAGGGTCTCGGATTGCTGCACATCTTTACAATATATTAGACCTTTCAAATGACACGTAGAAACATTTTTTTTAATTGGAGGAATGAAAGCAATATATTAGGAGGTTCCATGTACAACATGGCAGACTCCATCCAAGCTATAGGACTAGTTAGTTGCTCCTTAGACCACAGGGTCACTGTCATAATGTCTACACTAAAGTTGAATAGTTGTCATTTGGAACATCAATTTGAATTAATCAGGTTTATTTAAACAATGACTTAAATCTACAGGTAAATTACCATTAAATACGTGGGCACAATAAAACATGTTAAACATCAATATTGCTATTTTCTGGTACCATGTTGCTGTTTAACTCCCAGATTATAGTAGGCTATATGTAATTATCAGGAAATTCAAGGTGGAGATTATAGTATAGTATAGGTAAATGATTTGCATGGATCTGTCAAAAACATTTCTGTTACAAATTCTAAGTGCATGTTTTATGAGCATATATTCAGAAATATTTCGTTGCAAGCACATGTATTGGTTATTTCTAACAGTTGAATGAGGTGGGTACTGGTACACAGCACATGTATTTTCATTGGAGAAAAATGGGCGTAAAGATAGGGTTCGTTATTGCTCAGGATTACGAAGTGATTAACACTTCGAACAGATATGGTGGGTGTAGCCATTAGAGCACCACGTGGGTCAGCGTTGGAACTGTTGTTATTCCTTGTCTTGATGATCGAGAAGGAGGCATACTTATTAAGATTAGCCAGTTTCCTGATGACAAGTATATTGCCAGTGTGGTATACAAACGACAGGAGAATGGACAACTTGCCATATCTATAGATCAGTTGGAAGAGTGAACATGGAGTTCAGCGGAGATCAAAGTTTACTGTGTGCAAAAAGGAATACACAAAGTTAGAAATGCTGAAAGAATGAATAGAAAGTTGTAGCACCTATAAATTTGCATTGTTAGTGGTATTCTTGGAGGCTTATTTTTATGAAACGAATTCAAGGGGAAGTCGATAAAAATTATCCAACTTTGAAATGCTCCTGGAAATTTTTCCTGTAAATTAGTAAAAACGTTATGAGCATTTAAAGTTAATAAGGTAGGAGGTTGACTAACATAGGCTAACCTCCTAAATGAATTACCCCATTGAACTTTAAGTGCTAATAACTTCCTTTGCTAATTTCCACAGATTTTGTTGCATCACTTGATTTCTTATTGGTTGTTCTTCGTGTATACCTTACAAAATCGTGTCAGTTCACATTACAACTAATCTTCCCTGATGTTTTGAGGACTATATGTAACCAGCTAAGAAACATTTCCTTTTGTCAATAAACTATAGGCGAACATTCGGAGTGGGACACTAATTAAACTTGATGCCTACAATGACAGGGCAGTACATTATGATGGGAGCCTATCAAAACGAGGTTAGATGGAAATCGATACGATGCAGCAATGTACAGTAATTGTATTCATTATTAATGAATATCACATGTTTGTGATGTTAACAAAGTTAATAACTGGTATGGTTGCTAAGATATATAGAATTAATTGTTCATTCAGTGAATAAAATCTGGTGAATAAACATTTGATTAATACAAATTTATACGAAGCAGTTTAATACAACTCTGGGGGTTCACTGATGAATGCGCTTTAGATGGATTATTGCATGAGAGATTTGACAGATTTGTTGATGTGCATGTACCAAAACATGACTTGAAGAAAGAAATGTGCATCAAAACTGCAGAAAATATTTTCCACTACTAAAGTTTGAACACATTAAATATAGACGGAGATCAGACTTTTTGTAACATCTGAAGTCATGTGACTAGGTTTTTGTGCTCTTCCATCTATCTAAGTATCTCCTCCAAGCATCAAGTGAAACGAATTACTAAATGTACCATGTGATTGTTTTTAAACTGGGTTTTCACCTCCTGGAATTTTACCATTGTTCTGGATAACTTACGTACCATATTAATTAATTATTGAAACTGAGCACATAGTTCACAAGAAAACATATGACTATATTTACACTTATATGAACCATTTGGAAATCAATATAACCAGGTATTCATTATATTCTTCCATAGAAATATGAGTACCTATGTATACAGCATGTCATTCGAAGAATATAATACCTCTTTGTTGTGAATATAACGGTTTGAAAAAATGATGCACCTGTTATGGACATGTCATAAACTGTATGACATGGGCGTATGCTGAACACGATCGAAATTTGGAGGAGCGTGTAATTTGTTGGGTCAATTCAGTGGACCCTATTGGGCATGAGGTCGGAAAGTTCCTTGACCCAAGTTTATACGTTTGCGTGCGCCTTTGCTTTTGAAAGCAAAAAAATGCTGCATTCTTCTATAAACTGACATCTCATTTGTTGAGTTGTCTTGTGCAGAAGCCGTTTCACTCAACGTATTGTTGTCTCTTTCCAAGCAACATTACTACTGCACAACACAATATACTTGCAAGGACAATATAATTTGCGATGAATTCAATAGTTTATTTTTAAATGCAGATCCGTCGATCATCAACGAATATGCATATAAGAATAACCAGAAAAAAGTATTTATAAATATATCTGAAACCAAATGCATGTTTTGGTAAAAGGAATTTAAAGATTTCATTGTCAGCTTAATGTTCACAGCTGT
This sequence comes from Glomeris marginata, assembly GCA_034696005.1. Lineage (NCBI taxonomy): Eukaryota > Metazoa > Arthropoda > Diplopoda > Glomerida > Glomeridae > Glomeris > Glomeris marginata. Next base: position 11,041 of record JAQFZQ010001703.1, read on the forward strand.
GCAATTGGATTTTTGAGTAAATCGCCTTAACGATGTATATTTGCCTCACCAGATGGTGCTGTGCATTGAAGCTAATTGTTTTATTCAATTTGTCAATATGTAGACTACCACTATCTACATGTAATAGATTATAAATGTTTCAGTAAAAGTTATGACGCTGAGCGAATTTCATCATTAAATTTTATTTTTTAATGAAAATGAGGTATTTCATTGTTTATTAACTATTCCTTGCAAAACACCTTAGCACATACTGTAGATAATAATGCTTTAATTTTGGACTACTGTAGTCTCCACTATAATGCGAGAGAAAAAAAAATAAATTATACCTATACACGAAGCATAGACCTTTTTATCCCTGAGATTTTGTCCTCATTCTTTCCTTAAAACTTACACTTTATTTTTTAATACAAGCTTTCTACATACATATATTTTATTTAACAGAAAATGAAACTGAGTATTTCTGGTTTTCCAGCACTCCAGGCGAATGGGGATTTGTGCTAAAAAATTATAAGAGATGGAGTATTGGAAAATCTGATTTACAAATTACCTCCTAGTTCTCCTCATATCACTACAGAAGTTATTGTTTATGAATGTAGTTGAGGGAATATTGTGGAAGAGATTATTTCTTCAAAACTAGATAAGCTTCGTAAAAGCTTTTTTGTTGCTAATATACCAGTATACATAAAAATAATTTTTCATTGAATACCAAAAATGCATATAAACATATGAAATATGAAACGATAACAGTTTTCTATATTTATCCTGAGAGGCTGTACTTTTTTTGTTTGTTGTTGTTCAAGTATATTGTGAATGCAGCTGATGCGGGGTACCAGATGAAACATTCCATTTTCTACCTGAATGGGCTATCTTCTTAAAATATTTTCGGTTGATTTGTCTTGGCCGACATATTGGCAAATGTATTTTGATGCAGCAGTCGTCTGAGTCAGTATAACAAGGTTTGGGACATTTTGAATTTAGCCATCCGGTCGGCTGGATGCTCATCGAGTATTCTACTGAGGAGTGCTGTGGTAAAAATCCGCCTTCCGGACTAACAGCACACGCTTCATGAATTCCAGATAGTAGTACTTCACATGCATTCACCCACCTGCAGTTGCTTTCACTAGAAGAAATGCTGTAACGCACTTTCACCCGACTTGCCAACTTCGTGCTGATTCACTGCTCACCACATCGCATATAATCCGATTCTTTCTGCACTTTCTCAAGTATAATCACCTTTCCCCACATTTATCATTTTCTTCATGTTGCGCATATTAGTGTAGGCTCAACATCAAAGATGGCCGTCACACATGATTACTTTTCGCATTCTTATTCAAAAAGAGCTCAGTGTGAAAACCGCATAAATTGAACTGCCAAATGTAGTATTTTTTTAAATCCCAATATTTGAAAGGAAAAATACATTTCATGATGATGTTGCAAGTGTCACATGTGCTGAATATGAAATATGCTAAACCTATTAATTATGTTTGATTGTGTAGATCAATGAGTGGTGTCTTAAAAGGGTTGGAAAGCGAAACAATTGGCTGTTATAATTTCAAACATTATACTTTCATAATGTTTCTTCATTAATGTGCACTTGCTTCATTTCCTTTTATACATACATGTATATGCAAGGGACATTACTTTCAGTGAAAACATTGCATAATTAATGCGGCAAATTCAGCATATGGAAAGCAATGTGTTGAGTGGAACTGCAATGAATGTAGTAGGCCTATAGTATAGTCCACCAAATGCATGATTTTAATAATGTATTACTTCATTACAAATTCGCATTACACTTACCAAATCTTAATTCTAATGAGATCACTATTTCCATGATTGAATGAAACCAGCAATTGCTTAAATCAATTACATGCATCTAATTGATAGTATACATATCGCATGGGACCAAGTGATCAATTAGATCTAATTTAATAGAGCTTTTCCATCACATGATTTTGCACTGCATCATGGGACAGATACTCAGTAGCTGACATGATGTTCATGTTTGTATAATAAGTACATGCTATATGTATACGTATATATTAAAGATGCATCGATTTGTTACACTAGCTGTTATACAGGGTGTCCGGAAAGTCTGGTCTTTTTTCCTATTTTTAACCAAAGAAAAAAATAACAGACTTTACGGACACCCTGTATAGTGTGTTTTGCATTTAACAGTTTTATTAATAAGATTTTATTCAATTTTAATTTTCTATATTTATTATAAAGTAAACTTGCAATATAAAATCTAAGGTGTCATTTTGGAAGATTCCACTTGGATCGTGCATGAAAGGATGAAACAAAACATATAATTTGCTGCTGTTTCTAAATGTTGTGTTTCTAAAAATACATTCTAATGAACTGTTCCAGCAATGATTACAATAGTGCTTCCTAATCATGATGAATGACTATTACTGTTGTATTTTTGGTTTGTATCATCGTAAGTTGCCAGGGCTTTATTATCCGATTGGATGAATTATATTGCAATCAGGAGGTGCCTTACAAAATTTGGCATGTCATCACCAAGAGTGCTGGCATTTACTGATTAAGTGATGTTATAAAGGAAGAAGTGGCTCGGCATTATAATGCCCAAGGTTATCCTATTGTAGTCCATTTTCATGCCATCCTTTAGACAACATGCTAATTTCTTAATTGTTTATTCAGCTAAGCTGCATTGTAATTAATTTCACACAAACTGTGTACGTACTTGATTGCAAAGTATGAGATATGACATGCTTCTTTCTTTCGACATATATTCTAATTAATACATCAGTTTGAATTATTTTTATTAGAAACATGTAAGAAATCATCATATATAAACCCATCTTTGTATCTTGGGTATGGGGAAAACCAGACCAGTAGTTAAATGGAGAAATTCATATACCGTAAATTTTCTAACATAAGCCGGGGTCCAATTAAAGCCCGGTCAATGATTAAAAACCGGTTTCCAATGTAAGCAAACCGGTTTGTTTTGAATAGAAGCCCGGGCTTCAGTAAGAAAATTTACGGTATTACTTTAAAGCATATGATGCGGCTTTCCTGCGGGTCGCTTTTTAGTTGGGCTTCACAGCAATACCGTAATTGCACTCGTGAAGTTTTCTTTAATAGCCTATATTAAAGTGAAAATAATGGTGCCAAATAGTACAATTTAAACATATGTATAGGTACCGTCTTCAGAACCAGTTATAAAGGTTTAAGTCTTTAATTATGTAAGGACATTAAACACTAAATAAATTATGAAATGTAATAAAATGCAATATAAAATAATTTTATTGCCTGGTTCCACACCATTTCATGCTACTGAATAAAGGGCATTATGTTGTACAGCAAATGTATACCTTGTTTTGTACACAGCACCATATTCGTACTTTTTTTAAAAGATATTTGAAGCTTTTCTAGTGATGAAATTTATATGGTTGCCATGGATACTTAAGGCTATTATTTATTTTTCTTCAAGTGATCATGAATTGGGTCTCGCAACAAGTTGTTTGAGGCATTGAGTTTTTTTTTCTGGAGGTGCACAAGTTTGCTGGTACAATAAGTGCTTGACTTTTTATGATGCACATTAAGTTGAATATGTGACAAAGTCTAGCTGACTTTTTTGAAACTGTATATTTTCTGGCACTTTTGGTATACTCAAGGTGGTGATATTTTCAAATCTAGATATTGGTTTTTGGGATTATACGTTTATTCACTTGGCGTTTTATGACAAATTTAGCCGCCTTTTGTCTGGAGGTAATCGTTTTACGAGGAAGAAGTTTGGTGTCGTCGTTGCACGTCGGTCAATCCACAAGAGGCCGACAAAAGATATCGTTATGAGGCTCTACTGGGGGTCGTAGCCAAGCCATATAGTGGTTTTCCGTATAGACCTATCCTATAACCGTGCAACTTGAACAATGTCCGCCATATCGCTGGACCCTATAGCTGGCAATCATGTGCTACGGATCACTGGTTCCTATGTAATATTCCTTTCATTCGTCGATGCACCATTAATCTTTCTCTACTTACCTATATGGCTATAGTCTTGTATAAGCTGCGAAGAGTTTTAATTGCGTCAAGACTTTAGTTTAGCTTGATAAAGGAAAGCTATATAAAACCGGGATTGGCAATTAAACGAGTCTACGGAATTAGGATTTGCTGATATCATCTCCTCAGCTTAAATCCCAAAGGTCTAACTGTACGTAGATATATGGCTATGGGGATAACCTAACTTTGTAAATTGATCGGCCATGCAACCAAGATTCAGCAGACTTTAATGCGGAATTACATATCATACCCTATATGGAATAAAGACGTTAGTGTATATGTACTGTACATGTATATCTATAACGTTGCTTTAATAGCAAATTCTTGGGAGACTAAATTGTTCTGAGGTATTTACGTTTGTCATTATGGTGTTAAATAAGTGCAATAATGTGCAAAAGTCTGGTCTTATAGTCATTATATCTCCTAAATTATTTGCAATATAATAGGAGGGTTACCATGATTAATTCATTTACGACGTCATATGGTGAATGTTACTTCTATTTTGGAAAATTGTTGCCCATCCCTTATTTAGTACATTCATCATGGTGTGATATCAGACATTCTCCAGACTGGTTAATTGAATTAGAAATTACTGGTTTACTTGAACCTATTTAATGTTAATCGCTTTAAAATATAGTCCCTTTGGGTATCAATGCACATTCTATAATAATTTTCTGTGAATAATGTCTAATATGTTCCTAAGTTTTTGATACATGTCCTCTGGATAATCTAATCAGGTTTCAATTTAATGCATGCTGCGCGTTCAATATTGTTTAGAATATACAGTTGAAAAGGGAGGGATGTACCCATAATGTTTTTTTTTGCAAATTTGCAAGAACTTTTTAAAGAACACTTGATTAGACTATCTGGAGGAAATGCAAATAAAAAACGTAAAAGACATCACTACAAATAGAATGTTACGAAAGTTAAGAAATAGCTATACCTACTGTATAGGATAACCTTGGGCAAGATGACCAGTTTTACAGATCATAATTTTTCTCTTTTTCAAATGCTTTATTTGGATTTAACTGTTGCAATTTTTACAAACAAATGACACTCCTTTATAAAGTGAAAGGTAGTAATTCACAGTAATATTGATATGGAAAGCAATCAGACATACATTTTTTCATTATTCTTCGCAAATTTGCAGTTGGAATAATAAATATATTTCTCAGCAATATGTTCACAGCTGCCTCCTCTCTCATAGCTTTAGCTTGTTCTAAGTTTAAATTTTGAACATGTGCTCCCCTAGTCGTTTTCCTTCTAATTTCTAACCATATATATATTTGGACCAGTAGCAAAGCTTCTGCCATCTTACCCAACTACATACTATACATACTGTTTTAGAAAATAAATCTTTCGAATCAGGGAATTGGCCCAATTGTCAATGTATTGGCATACACATGCTTAGCTCAGATTAAAATTCGATTTGAATAGGAATCTTGAGAAGTGTATAACCATAAGTAATGTAATGTAAAAATTAGATCAGAATCAGACAGAATACATACCAGCTTCTCTGAAACAAACGGTGTATGCATGCAGAATCTGTAACCATGTGCTTATTTTGTGAAGTGTATGGATACGTCGTAATTGGCAATGAATTTCATAAAACTCTTTAATTAGAGGCCTTTTTCATCTTGCCTCATGAGTCATCTTTCCCCAGACCACCCCTATACAGGGCGGAACAAAATTATTTTGCGTTGAACAACCTTGGGATGGTAAGATATGGAAACGGTTTTACTTCACTCCACCAGTACCGTGGGGTGATTCAAATGTGTCACCAAATGTGACCTTGACCTTTATCTCCAATGTCATAGATGTTCCAATTTGGAAAGTAAACATCGAAATGGACTCCACCCAATTGCAAACTTGTGGCTTGCTTTGGTAACAAACAGTTTAAGATAATTTGTACATTTATCCGAGGTACGTAGGTATGCTCATGTGAACAAATTGTGCATTGCAGGGAAGCATAATACCTACCCTCAATACACACAAACGTCAAGTACAAATGTAGTAGTTATTTTCACAAAACGACTCCCTGCAGTACAGTGTTATTCACTTTAAATGTAATTAGTACACTTCACACATACTACCTCGAATAAACATACAAATCGACTTAAACTGTTTGCTACCCGCGAGCTACAAATTTGCAATTGAATGTGGTCCTTTCCTGAATTTCAATTGCGGAGTGAAGTGAGCAACGTTCCCCAAAATTTCACTTACCGTTCCATTATTGCAAGAGACTGTTGTTCCACCCTGTGTATAAAACTGCATGAGCAAGTATTGCAGGTATATATAGATGAGTAAGTATAAGATGTTGAGGAAAAGAGGAGTGGTCGGTGACACGTACAATAGCATCATCCACTCTTGACAATAGTATGAGTATATATGTCTATGGTATGAGAGTGTAGATAACCAGGTGTGGACGAAGCACATGGTGGAGGAATTAGTGAAAGAGGTACTCCGGATAAGAAGGCTCTGGTTTTAATCTATAGATTATAATGGAGGAAGTAGATCAGGGTGAATAGGTATAGAAGTTAAGAGGAAGAAAGTAGGTGATCACAGAGAGGATGTAGATGCTGGATAAAAAGTAGATGCGCAGGTGTTGTTAAAGGGACACTGCACGGACAAAAACATTTTAGATATGTTATTGTACAACCAAAACCATTCACATCTATCCTAAA
>JAQFZQ010001704.1:0-17747 GCA_034696005.1 Glomeris marginata
TAGAAATTTAATAAATTTAGACTTTTTTTAGAAATTTAATAAATTTAGACTTTTTTTAGAAATTTAATAAATTTAGACTTTTTTTTGAAATTTAATAAATTTAGACTTTTTTTTGAAATTTAATAAATTTAGAATTTTTTTAAATACGAAAACCATATAGTTATTGTACAATAATGTTATATCCAGTTGTAAACTATAATCTGATCGCTTTCACAATTTGGCTTTACAATTGTGCTACTTCATATAATTATATATAACATTATTATTGTACAATAAATACGATCCATATTAAATTTATTATTTTAGCATGCAAGGTTTAATAGTTGTGCAAATACACAAAGGAAAATATAATGGTATACTATTTGTAGAGTATCCCGGATGTTGGCTTATTTTCCTCAAAGTATGCACATTTCAAGTAAAAGGTGCAGACTTCCAAAAAACATCCGGCAAAAACATTTGATTCGTCTGCAAAAATATGCAGGTTTATATTCTTTCACAACTATTTACACTATAGGAAGCTAGAAAGAAGGAAATTAATGCTTTAGTAACCAACAATTTCCCACAAACTGCACCAATATTTACACCAGTGCAATAAATAATTTAATTCATCTCAGGATAATATTAGTCAACAAATTGTGATATTATTTCAACAGAATCCTATATAGCCTCATTTAACCGCAACAATGGCAAAAGTGTTAATCGAACAGCACAAAAACGAGTACTACTGGTCGCAGGAATTACGGTCTTCCGTAATCAGAAGTGCGCATTTCAAAAACGCCACACATTCAACAAACTTGTACCCATCATTTCACTACGTACCAACACGGTACACAAACTTAACTCCACATAGTTCACGTTGAGCATTGCACCACCAAAAATAGGTTGCATAGATTCACATTCAAGTTGCTGGGCCTGGGTCTCACCATCACCCTGGTCACTTACAACAATAAACTACATAAATGTCAACCTTTTCAGTAGCACAAGAGAAGCCGCAAAAAAACACTACAGCTTCCTTGTAATAACTGAGCATACAGTAGACAGGCCATCAGGGTCTATTCGGCTTTCAACAGCTTGTGGTTTAGGACAACCTCATCTTCGTGCTTCTTCTCACTGCTCTTCCTGTAGGATGGCACCAGGGCGTCCATGTTTATCATCTCGGTGAAGATCAACGTGCCAATGAAAACCATCAGTGCACCGAGCCAGTGGAATGGTGTGAAAGGATTCTTAAAATACATGATTGAGAGCATCAAGCTGACAAACTTGCGGAGGGTAACCGCGAGGGTTACGGTCAGCGATGAACACTCCGAAGCCAGGACGAAAGCGGACCTCGAACAGATATAATTGATAAGTGCTAAGGAAAAAGAAAAGCCATAGATTATTTCTATAAAAGGATATCAGTAATGTAAAGGATATTTTGTTATGACGTTCGCCAAGAGGAAGAGCCACATCTTCGGCACGTCATATCCTACTACGCTGATTGGATCTGAAAAGGAGAACAGTTTCAGAAAACCAACCAAAACAATGTTGTAAATATACATGAATATGGAAGAAATACAAAATTCATCATGCAGTTGAAAGATGTATTTTAGGAATTTAATAAAGCCATCAGATTAGACATCATTAAATCTGCATTTGCACTAGTATGCAATATTGCAGTTTGAGAATCGGAAAGTAAATTTTTCACTAATTATATTTGATCAATATATAGAAGTTTTTTGGCATATTTGCTAATTTAGATTCCTTCAACTGGTTTTGCATTTGTCCATTTTATCCATAACCAGAATCCATCCAATTTCATGCACGTGTCTTTTCACCATTTTTTTTTCCTGCTAAAAAGTTCATAAAATCCACAGCAGGGTGTGGCATTTAAATGTAATTTTACATTTCATTGAATTCATCGGCGAAAAATGAATACATTCATGTCATAATGTCAAAATGATTAATGTCTTCAAGAAATTCTAGCTGTACGAATGACAAGCATAGTGAATTAAACATTTACAACCTTTGAAGTGCTATTTTGTCTGTACTAAAATATGCATACTTATCCAACTTTTAAATTTACAGCCGTCAAAAATTAATGACAACCACAAAAAAATTAGCATACCAGATCTGTTGAATATTAACGCATGATTGTAGATGTCGGTGCCCAGAAGAAGAAACCCTGGCAAGGGCATGGCATGCTGAAACGAGAAAATTCAAGTCATTCATTGATATACATACTACTTTTAAATGAGTTTTATTGCAAACTTTCTCACCGAGTAAAACAAAGCTTCTCTGGGATTTTTCCCAAATTCCAAAGACAAAGATTCCTGATATATTCCCATTCGTGCAGACAGGAATAAAGAAAGTGTCATCAATGTAACTCCTGGAAAAATTTTAAGACATTAAAACAATATGAAACGAGCAAACACAACAAGCTTTATAGTTTATACCTATGGACCATATAAAGATATCGTTGTCACTTTCCACATCAGATGCCAAGTTGCCCTTTTTCTGCAATTTTAAGCACAATTTGAAATTAGCATAACAAGAAAACTATTACAATGTCTGACAAAACGAGTTAGTAACTGGCTTAATCACAGCAAGGCAACAATCGGTTATTTAATTTTAGTTGTACTCACTATGTATTTGCCGGATTCAACCGTGCAAGTGGCCACACCAACCGTAATCATCAAAACGGACACGTACTTTGCAACTGAATACCTGCAACATGCAAAACATGGACATGCACAAAATGTATGCAACAAATTAATGCTTAAATTTCAAAATCAGGCGTCACTTGGCTTTCATACTTTTACAAAAGCAAGTTGCCATGGACTTGTCAAAGCAAAGGAGGCCGACTTGTTATATCTACCCATATTTTTTTTGCAAACTCTTTACACGGAAATGCACCCATTGAAAATCTGTCTTCTACATTATATAATGGATTATATGCACCAAATCGAATTAGTTTGGTTAATTAAAAGTTTTAATCCTCAGACAAAATGAGAATTCAGAGCTGCAACATTCCACAATCTTAAAACGTCCACCTCAATCATGTTAAATCAAAACATAAAATGCTAAGCTATGTGTTCAGCTTGACCCATTTATTTGAAGTAGACATTTTTCACACTTCCAGTTGTGTATATGCAATGTACTGGAATTTACAGGTACATTTTCACACATTATTCGTGGAGAGAAGCAAAAAAAGGAAATAGTCCAACATTGACCAATGTAATAAACTATTTACTTTTTAAAATAATAAAGTTGCTGCTGTTGAGTTTATAAATACAATCATTTTATTTGGTAATTGATGAAAAATTGTTTAATGGAGATTGAGAAATCATTTTATGTAAGCAATGGAAAGTTAATTTAACTAAAATCAAGTGAAAAGCTACCAAATCATAGAATGAAATACAATGTACTGAATTTCTAAATTAAAACCTTTAATAAAAACAGATCGATGCTTCTTATTTTCTTTCCACCATCCTCAAAATGTTAAAAATCCAATTCCATGCATCATTTTGATGACAAGTTAGTTATCAAATCCCATAATGCATAACTTCCCATGTATAAAAGTTGTTACATTTAGGAATTACTCACCTTCGCTTTAGCAAAACTATCCCTAAAATCATGCTTGTTATCAACGAACCCTGTCAAAATTTAAAATATAAGTTTATACACTATTTCACACAAATAGTATTTCTAAATTAAACTCTTACCGATCTGAATATCATATGCAATGGCATTGAAATATTGAAGTTCAATACTACATTGTTGAGTACCGAAGTTACGAATACGAACAACACCAGCATTAAGTACTTCCTACAAATAAAATATTAGCATGTAAATGTAGTATTAATTAACCATTACAAAATGTCAGTTGATTTTTACCTGACAGGAACGACAGATTTTCTCGTGCAGAAGTTAGATGTGAAGATTAATCCTTCGATAGCAATGAAGAGAAACCTCATGAAAGTTATGATGTTGCCACTGCCTGGGTCATCCCTTAAAATATAAATAAAAAATAGTTATACTTCAATATTTGTTATTAAATAATCTATAGAAGAAAAAAAAATGATAGGTCTTTGTAGGGCACAGCCGCATTATGTCTAAACCACCAATCCAATATTCAGTTGATTGGTCTTAAAGATTAAGGGGTATTTTTTTATTAACCTGCATGAATGCAGCATTATATTTGGTCTTGTTCCAAAAACGATCCGTCAAGCCATGTGCCAATCATTAAGAAATTCAATACTAATGCCTTGCAGTTGCCAAGTTAAGCAACATAACCTATTAAAAACTTCAAGACTATACCTTGAAAAAAGAAATGCGTATAATCTCCACTTTACTAAAGTAGTAGTTTCAAACTAATGCAATACACATGTCGTTTGCAGCAGTACAATAAATAGATAATAAAAATATCTTTAAAAGCTATAATAAGAACCAAAAAGCAGAATGTTTGGATGTCTGATTTACATAAAAATGTAAATTGTAAAAAGGGTGGCATAGCAAAGCCGAATGCCAATTTAAACACTAAATTTGCAATTTAAACAAAGTTATTTACGACTTCAGACAGCATTTTCCAAAGCTTTGCACGCCAGCATTAATTTACTTGCTATTAAAGTCGAAATTTGCAAGTAAAATGGCGGAGTAGGCTTAAAAACAAAGACAATAAAAATACCACAATTATATTATAAGCTTGGTACCGTATCGATAATCTGGTTTTTGGTCATCAAATTGACACATTAACCATTGCAGGGATAATTTTGAAATGTATTTCCTATACAAACAATGCAAATTTAAACTAAATAGTCTAAATTTCGATATAGAATCTATGTTAATCCGCCAGGTGGCACAACTGCAGCACCGGTTTATGCACACATTGCAGCCGATTTGTCTGGCATTTCGAGACAGTTTCAGGAATAATATTGTGGATTTAAGCAGATAATTATAGCCACGTGATTAGGTTCATTATCATACGAAGCAGCTGCCAAAACAGCTTTACAGAACGAAACGAATAACGAGTTTCAAATCGTTGGCGTTCCAAAACCTGCAAATTCATTTTTAGATAAGGCGACAGGTTTTAAAAACCGCTTAAGAACGAGGTAAATGACAATCGTCCCCCATAAAAACTCAAATAAAACTGCTCCACAATATATGTGAACTATAAATTCTGCCACAAACTATTGGCGTACAAGAGAACTTCAAGAACATGTCGCAATATTACGCAATTTTAGGCACTTCCTGGAAATGTCGTTAATTAAACTCAAAAATTCTGGGTGCAATTTTACGTCAAGAACCCGTTTACTTTTAACCCTCCAGCCGTTCCTAATCTTTCAGGACACTGCAGCCTTGAACCAGAACCTTAGCTCCATTTTTACTATAAAATGCAATTGGGACATTCACGGCAGCTGCCATTCAAAATTCGCGAACTTTGGGCGTTGGAAATTAAACGTCCCGGTACATAATCGTATCGATGCTGTATCGAAACTCCAAACTTGTTCTCAGACAGAACTCCAAAATTTTAAAAAGCATCCAAAGTTCAACCAATGAATCATTGGTTCAACGAGTTTGTTCATCCAGCTTGATAAACGGCAACCGAAAATATTTCAAGCTCGAAATAAAGACGCGTAATTAATTTGCACAAGTTCGATACATCAACGATACGAATCGATACAGCTTTGATAACGACCCCTGTGCGATTATTTCTTATGAATCGATCAAGGTTTTTTTATCAATGTCCTTGACAATGCATCATGAAAAACGAGTGAAAAACAGAAACGTCCGCCAGATTCTCGTACCAGAATAAAAACGAAATGATTTGATTTTAACAACCAATTCAAGAATACCGCGCCGGATTTGAAAGTGTTGCCGCAATACCGGTCACCAATACAGTTATTAAAATAAGGGGAAAAATGCAATGTCACCCCGTAAAATTAAACCGCGAGTGCCCACAATTTGCAGAGAAAAAATAATCGAAAGATGACCTCTAAGATACAATAAACACTCGTAATTACGAACAATCGAACACATTTCTTTATGTAACCCATTGCGAAAGTTCCGTCACGTGAGCAACTTTCTCCCACGAAAACCATCCACGTGCAACTTCGCCATAAGCGATTGCTGGCAACTGTTGCACGTCTGGCATCTTCGTGCAATAAAGTTGCGCGAGACGAGTTTCGCGCGTTAGGTTTAAAAACTCACTTGACTAAAAGCTCGAGAAACACCACATCGCTGCAACAACCGATGAAAAGGCACAAAGTGGCGACTCCGGGTCCGATCATGTCGAGATTGGAGAATATTCCGGCGCAAAAAACGAAGACGAAGTGCGGGGGGAAATAAATATATACTCAGTTCTTCTCCGTTTCGGCTGGCCGTCTCACAAGATTCTTCGTTATGAATGTGCCGACATGATGATAATAAAACCCACACGGCCTGCAAGCGATAGAACAAGCGCGAACTGAGAGTCGTCGGCCTGCAATCCGCCCCTATTTATAACGCAAGGGTTGGCTGAATGGAAAACCAGAAGCGGAGAGAACGGTGGAGGGCGGGGCCAATTGTCACGTGATCAACAAAAATTACTGAATGGGTTTCGACTTTTTATTGCGACGCTAAAACAGGTTGAATGGAATTCAAATTGCGGGAAAAAAGTGATGCACCTGCACACAAATATTTTAATCGTGGAAAGTCCGAAATTCAATGTACATCTTAATAAATTAATCGAGTTCACATTTATATATGCAAATTTTCTGAAATGGAGCGCAGCAATAGTATAGGATTACGCAATATTTATTGCATGCATGGGGGCATGAAAATTTAAATTTGCGGCTGTACTATTGGCTTGCCACATTTTCTTCGAATATAAATAGCAGGTATTCCTGGAAATTTCTACACCTAATATATCTGTCCAGGGATCATACATAAATAATGTAACATATATTTGTGCATTATATTAATATATTAATAAAGTGACGCATTGAACTTTAATACTATAACTCACATAATTATGTAATTACATATTGTATTCAAATCGTTCTTTTGTTGACAGTGAAGTTAATTTTGGAACGATAAAATTTAACCAGAAAATTAGCAAGAAAATGTCGGATTTGCACCATGTGGCGATTAGTTTATAATGTTGGCCAATATCCACATAAAGGACAGTGGCCAAAGTGGCTGATCGGCCATGTTTTTCCTGACCACACCTGCAAATCAGTATTTTCAATATTTTCTGCAGGACACTGGTTTGATGTTATATGTTGTATAATTGCGAATACAATTGCATTGCTTACTGAAAAACTATAATACCAATGTTGGGTGTTTATTGTTCTAAAAAGCATGTACTAAATTATAAGGCTCAATTTTAGTATAAGCAAATGTACTATTATTTCTAGAATACAAAAGTTTAATGAACAACATGTCTTAATTAAATATTGCTTGCAAAAACTGAAATGTTTACGTTAATGATGAAGATGATGATGAGCATGATCGTGATGATGAAGATCATGGAGAGTATCATTGATTGGATATATGATACAACAAGCTACACGAGATCCAGCATTGCCATTCACTTTGCTCTCCTTGCTGCTTTCATTCAAACCAAGATCATCTTCCTTTTCGTGAATCTGTATACAATTATTTTTTCAACAAATCTCATCATATACCTACATATGTATAATTCAAATTCGGAACTTGGAAACTTGCCACTAATGCTTTGCCAAAGTATATGTATGATGCATCAAACAGGCTACGTCTATGTCTCTGAATAACCAATGTTGTATTCACCACACCTTCAGCATTGGCTACAATATTCCCAAAATCACCAAAATGGCTGTAAAAACAGATGAACACCAATATTATAATGATTATTACGTTGTCCCTATATGATAAACTGGATAAACTTGGAAAAATATTTGCCTTTCACCAAAATGTGGACTACCGTGTGATTTCTTGTATGGGTTAAAGTGACCCCCAGTACTGTTGCATCCGATAGTCAAATTTCCAAATTCATGAATATGCATTCCAACAGTGTAGTTTGCACCAAGTGGTGCAGCACTTTGTGGTGGAAACAGACCTCTTATTTGAACTCGCAAGGTGATCGTTTCAGGTGCATAAGAACCTCTTCTTGAGTGAGGGTCAAACAATGCCACACGCGGCGACTAATTAAAATATTAAAACAAATACAGGAACAATAAATCAATAGCTTACACGTCTAATTAATTATGTAGATATATTTATGTATAAAGTTGAGCAAACTTCGTTCATTATTTGCTAATACTTTCATGTCAATTTCACATGTCAGTCAATAGAGGATTTCGAAGAAACTGCAGCGCTGCCTGGTGCGAAAGTGCTGAACCCTACAGCAGTGGATCCGAAAAAGGATCCGACATTTAAAAGCTGAAGGCAGCTTCATCCGAAAAAGGATCAAGGGATCCAAAAAAGGATCCGACATTTAAAAGCTGAAAGCCTTGCTGAAAGAATCACAATATTGTCAAGTGAATATAAAAATGCTGAAACTAATATTTCACTGTTTGGTTTGAGTGGGATTCAATTTTAAACTCCATGATTTTGGCGGGAATCCGAAATTTGAATTCACTTTGCCATAGCTGTTATGACAGTATATACTCATGTCTACATACAAAGCTTATCACAAAGTTAACCCAGATTTGTGGCAATGTACCACACCAGCCTCGAGCAACTGTATACTAGGTTTACGAACGAGATTAGACGATTACATAAATATATTTTGGTACTTGATATTTGATGGCCACACGTCCACGGATATTAAGTCGGTTATTCAAAGGAATCGCTGTGTTGGGTCGCACATCACAGAAGGCATCAGAACGGAGTTCTGCCAATTAACATAGTACAAAAAATACTCAGGAAGACATAAATATTTTAACATTATATAGTATATTTCCCTGTTAATTTCAATTGCAGTGAATTGAAAGATAAATGAAGCCATGCATGAACATTAATTTAATACAGTAGTAATTCATCATTTCGGTTTAATTAGTCACGTGGACGCCACTTGCTGTGATCCACTCTTGTCAATAGTATATATATCTTCCAACTGAGAAGATGGAAACTCATAGCTCCGCCCTCATTATGTTGTAAAAATGGACTACGTAGTTAAGCCACATGTTGCACGTGCATAAACTCTGCCACACCTGCACCCTAATGAGGGCGGAGCTACGAGTTTCTTCTCAGGTTGGCCTTACTATAGTCAGAGCTGAAAATATAGTAAAAATGGAGGGAAAATAGTGATATAAGTGCTGAAATGCAACAATTGATATATGCATCAAAAGTTACATGATTTCCAATAACTATATATAGTCTATTCACAGCTATATCTTTATAGTTGAATGTTAACGCCTTTCTTGGAGTGAACCAATGGCTGCAGGGCAAGCCCATGGTAGAAACTGTCAATTGATGGGCGTAGCTAGCCACAGCTATTTGTTCATTGGTTCCTTCAATGAAAGGCGTTAACATTCAACTATAAAGATAGCCCTGAATAGACTATACTTTGTTATAAACATACATGCAGACAGCTAACAAAGAAAACATTTTACATGCTTGGTATTGTTTAATCAAGGGTTTAATTATAGTGACAAGCTGCAAGCTTCTTAATTGTTTTAAATAGCATCTTAATCAAAGTAATGATTTTAGGTATGACTTTTGCGTTGATTTCTGTACATTTATAGTAGAGGTGTTTCGAAATAACAGGCACCATCAATTGCATATAGTTCAAATTTACTATGTTTTATATAAATTGTCTAGCTATAATGTCATAACAATCTCACTAAACTATAGCTACAACTCCATGTGTTTGTTATTGGCTGTTATTTTGCTTCAAATGATCACAATATATGTAATAATACTAAATGAGTGCCAGGGAGGTGTGACTTGCCGGTGTAGTAGACGCATAATATTCGGCATATTACATTTATAATTTATTGCCTGACGTGACGTCGCATAATTGGCTTGCAATGAATGAGGCCAACTTTCATGGCGAGTCAAATACACATGTTCTTTGAAATAATGGCGATGACAAGAATTTGGGCCAGCAAGATGTCTGTCGTTAAATGAAGGCATGGCTGCTGCTGCAATATAAGTCGGCAAATTGCAGGAGCTATATAAGCTCGAGGTGCTACTCACTTCTGCATTTGCATATACTATACTCACTGAAACGACACCGGGCCTTATTTGGCCATGTGTTCTTTTAACCCTTGTCCTACTTTTTGCAATTGATGAGCCAACACCTGCACTCTGAAGATTTATCTGATTTCAATGAAAACCTTCGTGATTTATGGATTAGCCAGCTAGCAGACACGCCCACAGCGAATTATATACAATGCCTGTTAATTTGTATAGCAGCTCATATATTTGAAACTCTAAAGTTAACAAAAAATCCTCGCTTTTGCTAATTGGAGTGTAAGAAAAAAAGACTGTTTGAAACGTCATGAAACAAAAACAACAATAACGAAAAAATGCTAAATGAATGAATTACTATGTTATGCACTTACAACTTGCTTACAGTACATGCAACAAACATTAAGCAAATTGATTTTCAAATACTTTTCTAGTCTTATCAGTTCAATTAAACATTTACAAGTGTTCGGGAAACTTAAAAGCAAAATCTACTTTGGGAAAATGTTAGGGTAACCAAAACATGTTTGTAAACAAAATGACAGAAGTAATGAATGCAAGGTATGCATAATATGTTATTATTGCTCCTAAGGTAAACTAATTTAGCCTACTGTAACCTGTATGAATATGATTAGGCAAAATGGAGCACGTACTGGTGGCTTTGAAACCTGTTTTAGGAAAGGGAGCTATAGAAAGAGGTGGCTTCGTCTTTGTCAACAATTATTGATTAAAAAGTAATGAAACACCATGCATGACTTCATGTGTTATTTCATAATCTCCCTATTTGAATGGAATTGCATACCTATTTGTATACATGCACAGAGTAATATCTTTCAATGGCTTTTGATCCAGATGTTAATTATCCATGCACATGCACTTTAGAATGAAATCAACTAAATTTCAGATAGCAACAACATAGTGCAAATATTTACCATTGTCATCATCGCTTTTCTGATGTTCGGGTTTAACTTGTTCTGATGGTTTAACTTGTTCTGTTGGTTTAACTTGTTCTGTTGGTTTAACCTTGGACAAAGGATCAACCTATAATATAAAAATATATTTTTATTACTACATTATGCAATGACAACAACTGACCGATCCTAATTGTTTAAGACAGTTTTATGGTCCTCAAAAATACAGTGGACAAAACGTACCTACTGTTATTCTCAGCACGAACAAGAGAAAATTTTGTATTTTTTGTTAACATTTAATGGCCTATATGCATAGATCAATATTAGAATGCCATTAACTTTGGAAGAATGCAATAAGTTTGTATAATTTTATAAATGAGGTTGGCCCCTAACACAAAGTGCGCTTCTCCCCATTGCTCCTTATAGTACACACTTTACAGACACCCTGTAGTTGATGTATATGTACCTTGTCCTCTCGTTGCAAATAACTTTGCAAGTCCTTATGCAGTGTTTCCAAAAAATGTCTGGAGTAATTAGTGCCTGCTAAGTCACCAATTCCATGATGACAGCTGTCATGTGTATGATGTTTATGATCTTCCCGCCTTTTCAGAAAAGTGCTTAAATCTGCAAGAAACAGTACATTTCATAAGCCCAACCTCATTTAGAGACGAATTACAATGAAACACATGCTTGAAATCATATATACCTGCGTCACCAAGACCAGTGCCGAAGACATACTTGTAATTACTACAGGCTTCCTTCTTTAAATCTTTGGGAACTGTTCGAACTGATTTAAAGGTATTTGATTTGATTGATGTATTCCAAAGGAAAGTTAAGAGATTTTCCTCATTGTATAACAGCGTTGTGATGCAGCCAGTAAAGCCTGTCCCTGCAATTCAGGTTAAATGCCTATTACAATGTAATGAATGAATGCATTAATGCAATTACATTACCATTTCTTCCCAAGGATAATGTACTCCAAATGAATTCTTTGTTTTCATTTAACTGTGTTGGTGCAAATAGTTTCTCTTCAAGCCGAACAGCATCGTCCACCTGCCAAATGCATTCTTTATAATCTGTGAAACCTTAGTGATTATGAGTTTAAATGTATTTTACTAGAAATCGAAAAACACACCTTGTAACTAATTGAAGGTCCGTAATGAATGAGTCTGAAGTAGAAATTGTGAGGGTTGCCATCTGTCAAACTCTCATTACCAATTACCAATTCATAAAAACGCGAAAACATGAAAAATTCAAGCTTCAAAAAGCCTGCAAAGTCAAATCAGTTTGTCATAATACGTATCTTATACACAAGTACCATCTTATGTATGTCAACCAGAATTTACCGCGATTGTCAAGCACTACATTGAAATATTCTGTGTCTTTTCCTTTCAGACCAAGGAGTAAATTGTTGCGTTGGTTAGTCACAAATTCAATCCTTATATGATCAACATTTACAAAACGTGAATAGGGTACTAAATATGTTCGAAGGTACTTTTGTGGCACATAATTATTTAAAAATTCAAAAGTTATTAAGTCGTCCGTTTTCAAGTTCACACTGTTAGTTGCTGGTTCTAGTGGATGGAGATGGAAAATAATGTATCCAATCCTGGATTCAATGCTCTATCCAGAAATTAAACGTATTAAGGCAGGTCACAAAGATTATTTTTTTAATATTGATTTAGGAAAATATATTTTCATCGATGTTGATTTCGATTGCGCAGTTTCCAAATTATGTACATACTGTATGTCCATTAAAAAAGTAAGCTTTATTTCCTGCCCTAAGAGTGATATACAAACTTATTGGGCATCCAGGGACAGCATTGTAGTATTTATTTAACCGTATCGGCACTTTACCTATCCTGACATTTCTCATACACCCAATGAATATATTAGATGAATTGAACAAATCACCACCTATAAGGAAAGAGCAGTATATGTAAATGTATATGTACATAGATATACTTTACTATAAGAGGTCCCTACATTTAGAGCAAGAATGGATAAGTGCTACATAGAATTATAACAGTGATAACAAGGTTGGAAAGTTATACCAAGGGTTATACTGGGTACTTAGCAACTACTTTTTATATTGATGCTACACATTTAATTGTTTGATGTTCAGAAGAGAGGGGCTCATGAGCCTGCAGGCTAAGAACAGTTGGGATAATGTCATTGGTGGCATGTTGATGTAAATTATTAGAGAGCAGCAAACATGCACAAACTTACCGAACATAATTGCTTTCACTGGCCCATCTGGCGGAAACATCAATTTGATCGGTAATATTATCGAAGAGTCGTCAACATTTATTTGTATAGACTGTTGAGACTCATCCACAAGAATCGTAACAGTGTGCCATTCATCATCAGCGACGTACTTATTTATATCGAAACTTGATTTCCCATCATAAAAACGAAGCTGTCCACCTCCTGAAAAACAAGAACATACTAGTATCATTAATTTTGCGCTAAATTTCAGTGATGGGACAATATAGCACAAAAGATACTTACTAATGTAAACCTTTGATATGTTCCACTGATTTGCGTGGAACAATACTCCTTCACCAACAGCTGTTTTGAATTGGAACAAAACATGCCGGAAGAGATCAGAGTCTTCATGCTCTGGAGCAATCACTTGTATGCCATTACTGCCCTGCTGAAACTGAACAGTGTTGCTTGTGTCCTCGTCATGCGAATCTAATAAAACCACAATAATTTATAGCAACTTCAAGATGGAGATACTTTGCATACTAGCAATGAACCTTGGATGTTCTTCCACGAGTTCTTCCCTGCTTGCTCCAGTTTTGAAAGTCTGCTGTTAAGATCCTGTAATGCTTCCGTGATGTGATACACTAAAACATTCTCTCGTTTGTCTATTACCTGTACAGATCTAGCAAAGACTATCGGTTGGAAAACTGCAATCGCAGCAAATGTCACAGCAAACGTAAGCAACTTCATTTTGAAAATGAAGCACTGCACGTTAACTCACTACGGAGATCTCCTTCAACTTTACCCTTCAAACTTTAAACCAATTGATGGCGCAAAAACACCATGTGACTTGAAGGTCGAAATGTCATCCTAATACTAATTGTCTGGCAAAGCCATATATAAATGTGTCTTTAAAGTCCCTGTTCATATCAGGAACAACCGTGTTCTATGAAGTTCAGTGTACACTGTTTGCAAGTACCACGTGATAAGTGCATCATTTAAGTAAATCGCGGATTGCTGAAGTTAATTACAACCGAGATCAAGGTGTACACGTTCACTAATAAATTTATTTTAAGAGGGAGAGTTTAGCATTCACAAGGCCCTTTCGTGTAGTTTTGGATTCACGGTTACGGTTACGGTTATGATGGTGTCCTTTTCTTTGAGCTCGGACTGGAGCTCGGCCATTAAACTGCATATTTCTATGCTTTGGAGGAGGCAATGTTACCACGTCCTCAATTTTCCAGTATTCTGAATCGGGTAGTTTCCCTGCGGGTTTTTTAACGTAAACCCAAACGCCACTGTCTTCTTCGGTTGTGGCCTCAGTTGCAGGCTTTTCAGTAACTAATCCAGTAGACCTAAGATGCGAACGAACTACACCCTGTATAAAAAAGAGAATGAGTACAATTAAATTATGAACAGGATGGCATTACTTCTGCGGAATGTAGTTACCGTGTTTTCATATTCCACGGTCATGGAGTCGTTACTTGAAGATTCCACACTACTAGATGTGACATCTACATGTTCTGGTAGTAGACTATCTTCTTGTTTTTCTCCAACAGTGTCATTCTTTATGACACCTTCAAGTAAATCTACTAACGTATCATTGAAATCTGCTGGCAATGTCTCAGCAATCTCAACACCTTGAGCCGAACTGCTTTCTGTACTAGCAGGAAATTCCTCAATGGTGTAGTTATCAATTGGAGTATAAACCATGAGAATAATATTTTCTGTAGTAAGATCTGAATTGGTGGCAACCTTGTCGGTTGCACTGCCTTCAAAAGTGTTGTTGCTATATGGTATCGCCATTGCAACTATATCTGAAACCCCAATTGTGTTCAATGAAACGTTTGCTGATTCAACAGCAGGTGTTGAATGAATGGTTTCATTACCAACTACTGGTGTTGTAATTTCAATTGTTGCCAATGTAGTTTCCGATTTCCCTATTGCATGCACATTACTGTCATTGGGAGTCAAATTACTTGCGTGCAGTTCTGAAACCAGAAAAGTAACATATGTAGACACAAAAGGTTTCAGCATAAGGAATTAGGAAATAAGGAAGGAACCAGTAAATGCAGTAGTTGTAGTTGGAGATTCAGTTGTTGTGGTTGTGGTTATGCTAGGAGTTCGAGTGGAAAGCGAAACAGTTGATGGAATAGTTATTGTCGAAGTTGCAGTAGTGCCAAGAGTGGTAGTGCCCATGGTCACCTGGCTTTTGGTTGTGTCAATCCCTATGTAAAAGTACAAAAGAACTAGTACACCAGGCTCACTGAAATAACATCATTTAATTCCAAAGCACATTACACTTAATGACCTTGGTGTGAGGATTTACAGTGATGTACAATTTCTGCTTGCATTGCGTGAAGTTCAGCCGTCAGATTGCAAGAGCACAGTTTGCCAGAGCTGGTGGAAAATTGCTGGCCAAGAGTTTCAATCATTTTCTCCAAGTTATCGAATCTTCTTCTAATATCATCTTCAAATCGAAGACGTATCTTGTTGAAATCATTCATTGAGAAACGTGATGTCTCACGACCAAGGTCATCATAGTCTGAAAAGTGGACATGATTAATTCACAACAAAATAACCCAGATTTTCCAGTGATACAATTAGCACTTTCCTACATATTAACATTCCAAGATTATACACATTAGATCGCAAGTTTCTGTTTCTCAGCTATAATCCTGAACAGAGTCCAACAATATGTCAAGCAACCGAGAAATGCATTATTAATCATCTGGAAATGTCAGCTACCAAATGTGATCACATCCATTGAATTATTGGACATTATTAACATACAAATTTTAAGCAATTTGCATGCACTATTATAGAGCAATTGTAATATATACAAACCATCATTATCTTCGCCAGCAAACTTCATTTGAATAAATGTCGGTCTCTGAAAATAAGTTGGCGATTGGTTGCACGGTCGGCCGTACAACATCTTCTGCATCATACAGTCACTTCGCCGAGAGCCTTGGACACTGGAAACACACGCAAGGAAAACTGCAAGGGAAAGAAGCATTTTAGGATTTATGGTGTCCATATTGTAGCTAAACAAATTTGAAAGCGGTCCACGAGTTTCGCTCGCAGCAATTTATAACACACCTGCAATTAACATTGGCTCCTCCCAAAAGCAAGGTTCTGGTTTGTGTGTCGTGATAAATAATATAGTCATCCCACACGAGTGCAATAGAATCATTTACATCCTCGAGTGTCTGATGACATTTCCAAACCGACTGAAGTTGATAGTGTTACATGTGCATGATTACCATTTACAATACAATTGGAAAACGAGTACCATGACATTTAAAGCCATCAGTATATCATACTCCAATAACTATATTTGTGTGCTGCAAGCATATATTATGAATGTTCTTGAGGCGAACATTCAAAATAGTCAGTTTATCCTGCAGAAAACCTCAACAACTTTCAACAATCGATGAAAACGTTGTCTCAGTTGATGAATTGTGTAACAACCTTCTTGATTTGTATTTACAATAATTCCAAACCAGCTGTTACAATAGGTTCATCCCATGTAGATAGAAGTTCTAATGTGTAACTACTAAAACTACCAATGATTAAAATAGATGTTGCTGCATATCTTTTCAAAGAGACACTAATACAATTAGTACATGATTAAATTGTTCAAGGTAAATTTATTTTAAAATTTCTCACCTACAATACTTGATTTTACAGTTCACACAGTATTTCTTCATTATTCTTTTGTATCTGGTTTGCCTTTCATTTCAGCATTGGCCCTGAGGACAGCCCCAGGACTAGGATAAGGCCTCATCTGATACAGTGGTCCAGATGCTGTCGTGTCGGCTCCGGTCTTTGCCTCGCCTTTTCGCTCCAACCCGGTCGACCAATTTCCCCTAAATTACCAACACAATTGCTAGTCTTATACTATAACAGAATAAACTGACAATATCAAACCTTGGGGCTTCAGAGTATGCAGCAGGGTCCATAGGGTCAATATCGTTTTCTTTTCTCATTGGACGTCCTTAATTAATAAGATATTGTATGTTCACCCATACATTGCTTTAAATTAATCCATTTGCCAATTAATGGATATATTGATGATACCTTTGTATCTTTCCCTGTCATGTGCCCTTCGTCTTTCTTTACGGTGTTCTTCCAAACGACTTTCTTTCTCAGCAGGCTGAAGTATGAATGTATAGGTACTGTATTAATCTTTTACAATACTTTCCAATAACATAATAAAAAAAATTATATTATTAGACTCACTTGATCTTCATCCACTTTTTTAGTTGCAAGTCTCTCACCTTCCCAAGCTTGCTTTCCAATTTTATGTTTCGTTATTTCTAAATATCATAAACATTATAACTGTATTTTTCCCATAAGAAAATGTTGGTTTTGTATAGATAGGAGCATCCTAAATGGTTCGTTTCGCATGGCAAAGCTGACAAATGGATCATTTCCAGAACGGTTCGCTTCGCAGCCTCCAACGAAAGTCGAAAATGGTAAATCCTGTCCCGTGAC
>JAQFZQ010001705.1:0-17741 GCA_034696005.1 Glomeris marginata
TTATAAGGGACACAATCTGTACTTAAAAAGCCGATAATCTCAGAAACTTCAAAACCCCTGTCAGAAGTGCTTTAAACCCATTCTAATAACCCATGCAGGTAAGCGCACAGTAATTGAATCCCATGGAATGATGGCACATCATGCCAATATTGTTCATCGAGAATTTTTCATTATATTTGGTTCAACAGTAAATGGTTGATGAGGCTTTATTTGTTCAATGAAAAATTTTCCTTCATGATATATTATACGAAATATTGCTAAAAAGCAAAAATTAATATAACAAATGAAATTTTAAAATGTGCAAACTTTGCTAAAATTAATTCAAATCTCAAGAAGTATACAGTGTCGCTGTAAATATAAATTAAATCGTGAAAATCGATTTTTCTAAAAATTATTGTATAAGCTACAGATGCACCTGAAAATTGTCACAATGAATTAATTTTGCTCACATACTGTATATCACATCTACTATACTACACACAGCCTGAATTAATTAACAAAGTGCGTTGATCATCGCAGATACCTAAATAATTAAGAGCAAAGTAAGCTTTTGGATTTTTTTTCTTTCTGAGCAATAGTGAACATGCGCGGCACTAGCGCCGCCTAGGGCACTCCATGCGAACTTGGACGTACTTGGTACGTACAACATGGCCCGTTATAATTTTGTACACTTCATATTTTACAATTATAAACTATTGGTAATTTTGTATAATTGATTCGCTTTCCTTCTAGAAATTACAGTATTCCCCTTTAAACGATTCTATTGTAATTGAACTACCAAAATAATTATGGCCATTGTATTATAATAAAAAACAAACACTAAGAGAAACAAATGTGTAACTGTACCATGCACATACACCCCAAAGCAATTTGAAACAAATACTCCATCCTTATTTTCGAAGCCCTTTTAGTATCGTAAAATTATTTTTTAATAACCTCCGCATAAAATTCTTCCGCCTCAGAATTCAATATGTCCATCGCAGACCTGATCCAGAAGTTCTGTAGGGAACTTTTTGATTCCCTTGGCAGTCATGACCTCGTACATATACAGGGTGTCCGGAAAGTCTGGTCATTTTGTTAATATCTTGAAATTGAAGTGAATATTTGTAAATGTAATGATGTTTCCATCAGTAATATCATGGGGGGACATCCATTGGTGACCATATTTTTGCCCTTGGAACATTCTGTCAAGGTCATTCCAAATTTATCTCGCCAGTTTTGTAGTTAGGTGGGTTGTGAAAATTAGAGATATTTAACCAATTTTATTTTAAACACATTGGCGAAAACAGTTTTGAAATCGGCAAAGGAACCAAGGAGTAATCACAACAAATCTTTTGCATTTGCCCCAAGTTGGCACTACCAAGTTGACAACAGATGCTATGCAGTGAAGCACTACTGCGCTGCTGTAACCTTTCAACTTGGGGCAAATGCAAATGATTTATTGTGATTACTCCTCTGTTCTTTTGACGATTTCAAAATTGTTTTCGCCAATGTGTTTAAAATAAAATTGGTCAAATATCTCTAATTTATACAACCCACCTATCTTCAAAACTGGCAACGATAAATTTAGAATGACCTTGACAGAATGTTCCAAGGTCAAAAATGTCGTCACTAATGAATGTCCCCCCACGATATTACAGATGGAAATATCATTACATTTGCAAATATTCACTTCAATTTCAAGTTATTAACAAATTGACCAGACTTTCCGGACACCCTGTATATGCGGATACAGTACCTAAAACACCAAAAGACTGTATAGGCTACTGTAGTGAATCCACATGAGCGGTATCATTGAAAATGTATAGCAAAAATGTCAATCACTCAAAAACCCATAAGTACTGCCCAAACGATAGCAATCCATCGTCATCCTTGCGGAAAAAGTCATTCGGCAGTATAAAAATTGTTCAGAAGTTCACCGAAGGCCCTTGCCAGTAATGCTGGCACAATATTTGTGGGAGGTGGGCGGGGAAAAGTAGACAAAGAAAAGAGAAGTCAGAGTGGGTCCTCATGGCCTATGACGTCGGCGTCCAGCTGATGCACTGAATTGAACGAGTTGGTAATCAATCCATATACATGCGGAGAAGGGGGCGTTCCATTGATGAGGCAGGGGGAAGAGGTATGAAAAAATGCACATTTGATCACGACGACGACGACTGTAGTGTCGCTGCGGCGATTTCAAATTCAAATGAGGCGCAGCGACAGCTGTGGCTGCGACATGCAGCGTGAGGCATCACGGGAAGCGAATATCGCGGCCAAAGGGCCGCTTGCTAAATTAATTTTAAAACAACAATATGTCGTGAGGCGCAGGTCCCTCGATGACCCAAACCGGCCTTTTCCATGCTGTCTGCCAACAATGTTTATATAGGCCTATACCCGAAAGCACGGATATAAAACTTCAACAAATATGGTCGGCATCTGTCGTTTGTTTATCGGTTATATTAGACCGACAGCGTGCGCATGCATTTGTGATTGATCACCTCAGCATTCCTATAAAAAACAACTGATCTCGATTTTCAATTGGGTCTGTATATTTACACGTTTCATGATTTTCATTGAGCATTTCTTCCAGCAGTTAAGGGTGTGGTCCTTTTCTTAAAATATTGCACAATTTTTCCACGAACAATTCCAGGCAGATCCTTCTTTTTCCATGCAGGGTTTTTGTGCAAAAATTACATATTTTAAGAAAAGGATCAGACATTGATATTGCCAGCCTTTTTCCAGAATTTATCATATACTGTATAACTGGTTATTATTCGCGTGGCAATATTTTCGCTATATTCGCGCAAACAGGTTTTAAACAGGTTTGCCGGCTAATATTACAATGTTAACAACTGTCCAAAGTCCAGAATCAGCGAAAATTTAGTCACGCGCAAATTACCAGTTATACAGTAATTCAATATTTTATTGCCAATTCATCAAAAATGGCACAATGAAAAACAAATTAAGGCAAGTCTTTGATCGGTTTTCTCTTTTATTACAATGTTTGTTAAATTGTTGTTGTTAAGAATCATCCTGAAGATGGCTATGTGTAGCAGCTGAAACATGTAGACGAAACCGTCATTAAATTTTGAGGATTAATATTGCATATTTACTGCAATACGCAATGGGTAAATGCAAATGCAAAAACTACAGTAAACCCAGACTATAATGACATCAGTTATAACAAACAAAACTTGTGGTCCCTTGAAAAATGCATTGCGTGATCAATATATTAGAGAAGAGGCAAGCGCTCCGAGCCCAGCGAAGCATGCATGGTTGCTATGAGGCCGCAATTTTTCAGGCAAACGTCACTTTGTAGATCAGGGTAACAGCCTTCAAAAATAAGGCATCCCCTTAAAATGGACCCTACTGTACCTTTTGGAGAAAACATTATTGTTACGGGAAACACGGGAAACAATCGCGCACATTAAATCTCGATACCTGAAAAATGGTGGCAATGCTTGCACCACGAAGCAAGCGAATGAAAAAATAAAATAAAAACACTCTCGAGCATGGTGCTTGCCCTTCCTCTAGCCGAGGTTATTATACAGTGGCGAGCGAAAGTGTCCCAATGGTCAGGAGTTTCAACTTCAAAATGTTATAGTAAATTTCCTAATCAAGAAAATGAAAATCGGTTTTGACCATGCATGACTTGGACTTCAGACCTCCATAAGTGCATAAATTTGTAGCAATACAGAGGAAATTGTAGTTGTAATCTGGAAATAATGCACAGAGCACCATTGGGACAATTGTGCTGCTGAGGTATGGGGAATGCTATGCACAATTTAAACAAAATTAATCAACTTTTTAAACTAAAATTCACTTCCAGCAACATATCCAATGCACTAAGTGACATTACAACATCATGAAACCCATGTCCAAGTGTACTGTTGCGAGTATAATGCATTGTTGCAACAAGGCTGTTCCTCTCACACTATTCCTGCTACAGTGCCCTTATGTAAAACCATGGTGTCGAGAATGTAAAGCAAACATTTACCCAACTCTGTAAAATTAACTGGAGGCTGCTGATCCAAGCTGACTGCGCAGGACGAATGACAATTAGTGATTGGTTACTTCAGGAGAGACAGACACTTCCACTAAAGCACGATAAATACTTGCGAAGAAGACCTCTTCAGTTGATGTGAGCTCAGCCACAGTACGCAGGGCGCTGATAAAGTCGGGGTTGCTATTAATCGTCAAGCATTAGTTTTTAATACCTTTCCATAAAACTACGTTAGGTACGCTAATTTGCAAATAACAGCATGCAAATGCTGCTAATGCAGCAATTTTACAAACTTTGCCCTCATTTTCAGCCCTGTAACTCGGAAACTATTAGTCTGACGGGATTTTGTATAGGAGCAATATTGTAGCACATAATATGATCTTCAACTTATAATTTGAAAACGTTTCTCTAAAACCGGCAGGAACTGAGTTATATAAGAAAAACTGATTTTGGGCGCCATTTTTTCCAGATGGCGGCGCTAGCGGCGGTCGCTCGAGGTCGCAAACTTTGGGCAATAATTAGGATTAACAAGTCTACAATCCTGCAAAGTTTCAAAATTCCTCAACCTTTTGCATGCCAAAAGTACCTAATGACTGGAGAACGGGCCGCTTCCCAGCTCTATGGAAAGAAGTGTTTGTGACGCCAGTCTTTAAAGGAGAATCTCCTATGCAAGCAGCGAATTATCGTCCAATTTCCAACCTGTGCTCTTCTGCCAAGCTGTTCGAACAGTGCATATTGGCGAGTGTCGAGCCATGGCCGAGATCTTTCATCTCAGAGGACCAGTTTGATTTCATAGCAGGAAAATCTGTTGAACATAACCTCCTTGAGATTCTGCACCACGGGATGCCTCTTGTGTGTTCTCGAGGCCAGTTCGATGAGGTATTTCTAGACCTCGCAAAGGCCTTTGATATGGTCAGCCATGGCAGACTCGTAAGCACGATGAAGCATTACAGAGCCTGTGCACAGTTTGTCGTTTGGTTGGATTTGTATCTGCATGACCGCAACTGCTGGGTTCGCGTCAACGGTGTTGTTGGCTTGGCGAGGTTCTTGGTTCGCCGCGGAGTTCCACAGGAATCAGTGCTTGGGTCTCTGCTCTTCAAGATTTTCTTTAACGACCTTGTCGTCTGTGTTGTTGCTGTGGTCCAGAAGTACTTTGCTGATGACTCCAAAATCGGCCGGAGTATAGATGGTGTCGTGAGTTGTGAAGTTATGCAAGTGGTCGTGGACCGTGTTCAGTCCTGGATTCGCATGAATGGCATGCGTATCAATGCTGGGAAGTCTGCAGTGATGACTTTCACTAGGAAGACTGACGCTGTGACTAATTCGTACGTAATCAGGGGTGTGAGGGTACCCCGCATCGAAGCCCAGCGTGATTTGGGTGTGCAGTTTGATAGTGGTCTTCTTTTTCGTAAGCATGTTACAAGACTGGTTGGCAAGTGTAACCGCTACCTTGGAATACTGTATCGCTTAATGAGTATGTTTAAGTTGTGGTCCTCCCTGAGGCAGCTGTATGTTGCGCTCATTCGTTCACGATTGTTATACGGCTCCCTTGCATAGGGAGGATGCTCCAACTACCTCCTGGAAAAGCTTGAAGGTGTACAACTTCGGTTCGTTTGGTCTCTGCACCAGCAGTTCTTCCGCAATGTGCTATGATTACGTGGACATGCTGCAAAGGTTGGACCTGATGTCTGTCAAGGCATCGTTGGCGTACCGTGACGTAGTCTTCCTTAGAGACCTGCTAAACGGTTGTGTGAAGTCCCCATGCTTACTGCAGGAGGTGCAGTTTCAGGTGCCCATCGGGACCCGGCAGCAGGCACTGTTCTACGTGGGTGATGGCCTGGGGGCCCAATGTCCAAGATTTTCAGAAGATTCAATGCCTTTGCTAGTGCGATTGATCTCTTTGGCTATGATTCCGTGCATGAGTTTAAGCGCGATCTTACAGCATTGTTACGCAATCTGCCCATTTCCGTGAAGTTGTAATTTGTTTGTCTCTTCAGTTCGCTCGTAGTTTGATCTCATTAGGGTACTCGGCCCCTCTTCCGGCATATGCGTGCGATACGATACATTTATAACTATGTATTGCCAGCCGTACACCCCTAGGAGGTTCTCGGACCGTTGGGTGGCGGCAATCCCTCGTTGAGAGAGCGAATAAAGTATTATTATTATTATTATAAACGAATTACACAGTTAAAACAGCAGATTGGCCAGGGCCATCTAGCGATGTTTGTCTGTGTGTGTGTGTGTGACCTCAATTTGTGAAGTCTGGTGTATGAAGAGTTGAAAACTGCAGTGATGGACTGGCTGAATTAACTCACAGGCGGCGGAATTTTATTCAGCATGCATAAAAAAGCTGGTTCCACTGTACCAAAAGTGCTTGGGAAATTATGGTGACTATGTAGAAAAATGAAGTGGGAAGTATATGTTTGACACAATTGAGACATTTCTTTCTCTTAATTAGTTCTTGAGTTCTACTCAATCGGCCCTTATTTTTGAAATGAGCCTCTTATTTGAAATCAACCACATTAGGTGTATTATTACTGTAAAACTTTTCAGCACGTGCGTGAAACATTCTTCATAATCTTCAGATGCTGGGAAGTGGAACCCTCAGCAAAATAATAACTCCTCAGCTAGCCCTCCCATAGGCGCGTCACTGCCCCCGCATGCTCCACCATTGAAAAAAATCGATAATTTATTAAGTTATAGTTTTTGGACAAGCTTTCTTTTGTGTACCCCTTAAACAGGCTCATTTAGTGATGTCATTTTTATCTTAGATAACTATAAAACACTGCAGCTGACAGAAGGATCGATTTCATACAGGTGGCACCCATGTTGTACTGATACAGATTACATAAATTTAGACAAAATATATTCATAATACAAGTTTATCTTTTTATTTGAATAAGTGAAGTGAATGCATCTACATTTTTAACAATGTAAACAATAAAACCAGCATTATAAAAATGAATATTTAGTGTTTGGTGCATTGCGAAGCACTGACATGCCCAATTGTGACACTTTTGGCACACCTATGGAAGGGTAAATTAATCATTTCACATGCAATTGGGGAAAGCAGATTCGACTGAACATTCCTGCATCATTGTGACGTGAACTTGAATTTTGTGAAGCGTTTTACTCCTTAAGGGCAATAATTGAAAACAACCACTGAAAGTGCTCCTCCATGTTCCATTGTTTCCTTAAATATGTTTCTGGACCGCGCTATAACATAGTTCGAAATGCTGTAAACCACAAATTATATGGAGAAATGGTGGAGAATATGAATTGTGAAAATATAGGTTTCAAACATGTAAACAGAAAGCAGAATATAAAATTGTAGCTAGACATGTTTAATTAAAGAACATCAAACTTGAAAAAGAAAAATGCTGAATTTACATGGTTTGGCAGTATTTATCGCTGATCAGCTTTGGCTTTGTCCAGTTGTGCCATTAGCTCATCAGCATCTGCACTGGTCTTCACTCGGATCAGAAAAGTAACGGGTCCTTCCATCTTATCGATCGGTGGATTTGGTACACATATTAACATAACATTATTATTGCCAATCTTTTGGACTGGAATAGTTGAGGAAACTAAGATGTTGAGAAGTATATTTCCTGCAATAGAAAAATACAAGGTAAGAATATCACGCATGCACTTTGAAGTACTTCTCAAACACAACACAACCCGCAGTTTGTTAAATTTAATGGCAGATTTCTGCAGGGTTGTCTTCAAAAACCACCATTAAATTTAACAATCATATTCTGATTAATTGCACAAATACAATTGTTTAATTTAAAAACTTTCATAATTTAGGAATGTGTCATCCCAATACGCTCATTATCAATCAAACGTTGAAATATTAACAATAGAAAGGGGTGTTGCAAACACAATACATATAAAATTTCAATGCAGTATATATGCAAATTTATCCGTTGTAGAAATGTACGTACGTTTTTGGCAGATAATTATTTACCATATTATGAACACAGATATTGCAGATTGCATTAAAGCCGAATTTATTATTACAGACGAATAAAAATATTCGTTCCTAATACAATTGGTGTAATACAGGGTGGGGCAGGGAAACTGTCTTTTTTGAATGGGGCGTGATGAAGCGAGAGGTGGTAGTGGCGGGGCGGGGTTGGTCCCAAAGCATTGCAGTGGGTGGGAAAGTTGTGCTTCAACCCTCCTCAGTCATAACAATTATTTGATCAAGAAAGCAGCCTGCGTTTGCCGCCGAAGTCTAATTTTCACATTGGGCAGTGTAACGTTAGTATACTCACGGCGGTTAGCGAGTATATTTCTTCAATGGGCATGGTGAAGAGAGGGGTGTTAGTGCAGGGGCGGGGATGATCAGATCTGAAAGGAGGATGGTGGTTGAGAGATTTGTTCCTCAACCCTCCTCAGTCATAGAAATTATTTGGTCAAGAGAGCAGCATGTGTTTGCCTCCTTGGTTTGCCGGTGAAGCCACTAGGCCACTTGTTTAGTGTTCACCATTACAAAATTTTCTTCAAATTGTTGTTCCCACAAAGGAATCAGTCTTATCGTAGGTGGAGACACACTTTCAGTTCCCCTGAAAGTCTCCACCCACAATAAGATTGACACCCGGGTGGGAACAACACTTCAAGGGGGAATTTTGTAACGCAAATGATATGCATGCTGCACTGCCTTGTGAAAAGTAGGCTTCTGATGCAAACACAGGCAGCTCTCTTTACCAAATAAATTTATGGCTGAGGAGGGTTGAGGAACAAATTTCCGAAGCACAGCAATCTTTTGAGACCAGCCCCGCCTTTCCACTACCAACCCTTGCTTCACCAAGCCCCATTCAAAAATGACATTTTCCCTGCCCCACCCTGTACATGTTATTAGCTTTAGGGGTGCAACTGCCGTTTTAGCTAAGTTTCCATAAACCTCCTTGAATAATTTTATATAACAGTTTGATTTCCTGGACAATTCATGCATGAAAAGACCATTTATGATGCCAAATGTTGAATAATAAGATAGAGCCATTACTGTCAAAACAGCACTAGTACATACGTGTATGTAGTGAGTATGGCCATAAAACCGGTTTTCTCCGTTAAATAGCGGTTTTTCCGAAAAACATCCGTGAACATAATGTTCAAGAAATTTTTATCATCACCTTAACATTATATGGAAAAATTGCTCAGTTTTCACGTTTTTCCAATTGTTTGTCAAGCCAAAATAATTAATGTAAAATATTGTATCATTATTAAAGTTTCCCCAAACGATTATTAAAACAAAAAATGCTTTCCAATACATATGATAAGTTTGCAGTAAAACAAGATTTGTCAAGTGCGATTAAAGCCTGTGCTTTTCATCCAATAAAGTATTTTCGTTCGCAACAAAAATGCTGCCACACAACCAAATTCATCCCGTAGTGACTTCTTACAGTCAGTGAGCAATGTGGGGTCATTTTGGAAGTGAATAGTCCTAACAGTGGGTTCCAAAGACACAACATGTGTTTTGGCTCATTCGAGCCATCATCAAGTGTCATAACCATTTCTAAGTTCATTGGGAGTTAAGCTTCTGTCATGTCAATGACAGCCTGATATTTTCCCAGGATCATGTATATTTTGTCAAACTTGAATTAGATATTAAAAACAAATTAAGAAAAGGACATACCCAAGTTTGTATCAGCTCTAATTACAAGCTGAGTTTTTTCCATGCTTGGCTTCAAATGAAGCATGCCAATGCCTTTTTCAACATAATTCCCATCTTTCTTGAAAAGCAGCTTGCATCTAATACGAATGCCATAATATTATGACAACAAATGCCACATAAAAATCAATGGATCACAATCATACCGTTTTGAATATACAGAGTCTTCCTCTTGCACAGGCTGCACTTCATTCACTGGTGGCTTATACTCACCCTCCTCATCTTCCAATTTTGCAGAATTATCTGAATAGAACACCATTTAAGCTCTAAATCTTTGGCCAAATTCATACCACAAATATTTAACTAGTTACCTGTTGATGGAATGTCTCCGATCTTTGAGGCAGCAAAAGTAAAAGGCTGAGGAACAATGCTACTGCTGTTACTGCTATTAAAACAGGGATAGTGAGTTGACAAACGCCTTTAGACTAGCTTCTAAATGAAATGTTTTAAGTTTTAACAACCTTTTGGAATGAGACTCTACGTTCAGCAATTTGCTAGTATCTTCCTTCACAGCTTTATCAAGTTCTAGTTCTTTTACATATTTATCATAGTCCCTGAAGATAGGTGTCAGTATGCAGTAAGGGTTTCTGTCCACATGCTGTTTGATCCAAACCGAGACACTCTCGTTAAGCACTTTCAACTGGTGCAACTGCTCGGCATTACGTCCACTCTTCGCAAGCTCATCTTTGTTTTGTTGTTCATCACCCTGTTTGCCCACATTTCCCTGAAATGATTTTTAAATGATTTTTGTGTAAGTTTGACTTTCATTTCACATATATAAAGACTTGCAATTACCTCTGGACGTTTTGCAGAAGATTCTGTAGTATTAGAATTTGGCTTGTTACTTTCGCTTTCCTTACTCGAACTTGCCCAATTGAAACCATTTTTCAGGCTTGAATTAGCAGCAAGAGGAGCAACAAGCCCTGTGGCAGAAGATAGCGAAGTTGAAGTCTTGCCACCTCCAAAAAGTGATGATGAAACTGTGTGAGTCGTTGTGCTGTTCGAGCAGAAATTATATGACTTTTCGGTGGTAGAAGGCGAATAATTTGCAGATGATAAAGGCTTGCTGGAAAATCCACCAAATCCTGAAAATGCCAACTTTCCTTCATTTCCCGGTGCCTGAAAATCAAACCAATTACTATAAGCAACTATGGTCAGCTTTAAAGTGGTATCACACACTGTTTTAAACATCATTAAATTTGTCATTACTGAGTGTGTTAATATTATAGATGAAAATATTGCCTTTGCAAGTGAGATGTACTGCATACTTACAGGACTCGAATCTGTATTTGCAATTCTACGTTTTGCCTTCACCACGGTACGCCTCATTAGATCTGTAGAAGAGGCTTTTTGGAAAGTCCCTGCCTGAAATTCAACCATTTTAAATGAGCTACATACAGTAAAAAAAATTAGGGTTTCAAGCACTTACCTCTTCTGGGTCATCTTCTACATTCCAATTGTCGTGATTCAATACACTGGTTGCAATTCTCTTGGCCATATCTCAAAATACTGTGCAATATACCACAACAAATTATCAAGTAAAGGTTTATATGGAAAATTAAACGCGAGAAGAAAACCGGAAAAACAAATTTTAACACTAGCAATGTAGCCGCGTGATTCTAGATCGAACACGAAATTGAGAGCAAAATTCAATATACCTGTTCAATTTCGCAGTTATCGTTTGTCTACTACCACTATGTTATAAGTTTCGACGGCTGCAACCTTAATTTAAGTGATTTTCTGCACCAGAAACAAAACAAAATTCGGAATTGGCGACACACTAAACGCTCAGCTTGCAGAGAACTACTTTCGGTACGGCATCGCATGCGCATAAAACTGGCCAAATCGCTCCGCCATGGTCGCATGGTAACGCCATCTAGCGGACGGTATGGACATCTTCGTGTCAAACATTCGCATTTTATAAAATATTATCCACTCTTGCTGTTCACATATAATCACGGTTTAAATTGCGTCTTATACAGGAAGAGTGGATTATTATATTGCTGCAAATCAGACATCGTTGAGTAATGCTCGCTTGTAGAAATATATTTGCAAACATGTGCAGCCAAAATGTGGATGGAAAGAAAAGAATCCGCATGTGGTGATGCGGTTCCCTACCTACAAATTGGCGGCAAAATTTGAATTCCAGTCTTGTTTATTTCATGGGTGCAACGTCTGACGTAAAATTGAAAATGCACGCAAAATAATGTTTGCAAGTTTATATAATTTTTAATTTATAAAGAAACAGCTAGATACAGTGGATTCTCCCTTTCGCGAGAGATTCCACTGCAGTTCGTAATCGTACGTGAAACAACAAGGTCTTTAATATTTCATAAGTACATTTTTTTTTTCACTGATTATAAACTTGTCTGATGAATTCACTGTGAATCCACTCTTGATGAAACTTAGTTTCATATACTCTTGATATTACTACAATTAGTTTCATTTTGCATTTAATTAATTCAGGCCCCTTCCCTCCCTTTCCACTTGGACATTCTTTATGCCTAATGAAATGATTGTTGCAAACCATGACGTGCAAGTTATTAAAAAGTGTAAATAAATATTTAAGCAGAATGAGCTAAATAAAATAAAGCATATGTCCTGATGCATCCATGAGATTTCAATGCAGTGGCTGAAGATTTACCAGCATAGTGGTTTTTAAAAGCGTTTATCGTGCAGTTTATGGTCACATATAGTGTCTATATATAGACAGGTTTCCACCATAGACAGTTCCATCATAGACAGGTTTCAATCACTATTAGGTTTGCAATATGGGTGTATGTAGCAGCCTAATGCTCAGTGGCATAACTGCATTTAAGTTCTACAAGCTCTAACATTCAGCCTTCATCATTGCAGACAATGCCACAGGCAACATGTATTTATAATTATCACATGAAATAGCAGTACAAGGTACGTATGTTCAAATATAAAGATAGCTGTGAATATACTATACAATCACCTCAAAAAGTATGGCAGGAGGTGGAGGCTGCAGGTGACCCACAGCCTTGTGGTTTGATGGCTTGTAGTGCTGACATTCAACACAGCATTGGACACACTTTTATCAATAGAAGCTAATCACAAATAGAAGCAACAGGCTATGCATTGGAAAGTGTGTTATGCACTATAATGGCCAGCAGTGGGAGCATAATAAAATTCTATAAGGACTGTGTTTCTCTGGTCACTGGCTATGACAAGTTGGGTATATTCAGAGTCACTGTCAGGTGTGTAGCAGTAGAGGAGGCCATTGAACATCAGGTACCCATTGGCTGTCCATCTGGATGTGACTACAACATCAGGTAATTGGCCTTCAAAGCTTCAATTATCATCTTGAAGTCAGGGTCTTGTAATTGTTAAGACTGGATTTCATCTGAAGACTGCCCTTGGAATTTTACAACAGCTGCAATTTCAAGAAAGTCAACAGTGCTAGATGGTGGATGGGACAATGTGTTGGCCACAACGTTCTTCTTGCCAAGACAGTATACAATACGAGATACAATATCCAGGTCAAAGTGCTGGAGTGAAGAGCCCATCTGTAAAGGCACCATGATCGAGGGGATTTTAACGTTATAAGCGAACAAAGTTGCTGGTGGTCTGAAGCAATTACAACCTCAGAGCATTCAATGTAACCCCTAAATTTAGAGATCCCAAACCACTATCTGGGCTTATCTCTATGGCTCAATAATTACGTTCAGCAGGTAAGAGTAATCAACTTGTGTATTGGACAGGAAGCTTATCTGTGCCTTTGCCTTGTAAAAGAACTGCTCCCAATGCAAATTGCCTGGCATCAGTACAGATGATGACGGGGATTTTGAACATTTACCTGTCAAAGAATTGTTGCAACTGTGAGAAGCCTCATTAGCTTTGCAAAGGATTCTACTTCGGTGGGTTCAAATACAATTTACTTTTTAGCTTAGTAAGATCGTGGTTTTGCTACATGGGAAAAGTTAGGGATGAACTTACGAAATTAAGAACATGTCTGAATGAAATTTCGACCTCTTTGAGATTTCCAGGGAAATGCATGATTATTATAGCACTGACCTATTAGGATCTACCAATACCAACTTTGGCAAACAAATGGCCCAGATACTCGACCAGATCTAGCAAAAAACACTTATCACGATTAGCATGGAGGTCATACATGTTTAAGCAATGGAAAACAATACATAGGACTTGGATGTGCTGCTCAAAAGAAGGTGAGACAAGCAAAAACAGAAATCAATTGAAGACCATGACAAAATTGATCCATTAATCTTTGGAATGTCCCCAGAGCATTCCGTAAATCAAATGGCATTACAGTAAAGCAAAATGTACCAGCACACAAAACACACATGGCTTGTCTGTCTGCAATTCAAATACGGAAATCAATGCAAAGATGAAGCCCTAATGTTTTTTTTTTCACAATGACAATTGGTGCTGCTCAAGGACGGTCACAGTACTCAATGATCCCTGCATCCAACATAGCTGCAATATCCCTTTGCAGCCTGTCCTTATGTTCCCTTTAAATTTTATAGGCGATGAGGCAACTGGAAGATGGTTCTTCGTTATAATGTAATGCTCTGCAAAGATCGTAGGTGTTCCTATCATTTCAAAGGATTTCACATTTGCATTGAGCATGTTATTGAGGTGATTGCATTGAGAGTATGTAAGCCCTGAACCTTCATCTCCTTGAAGGGATGTCTTAAGCAACAAGCTGCACCTCAGAACGAAGGAAATCTGGCAACATTGTAGCGAGACAGCACTGGCTTTTGGGCTAATCTCAAAACCACAACAGGTTAGTGATGACATCAATAATAATTTAGCACTATGTATGAAATACATACCCACCACAGTCTCAGCATACTGATACTCTGGAAGCACTAAGATGTCAGTCTGGAACTGGTGTCTTTGAAGGTCAATGCCAAAAGTTGTTTGGTGGAACAGCGTTTCACTAGGTTGACCATCAGCAAGGGTAAGCACAGCTGTACCAGTTGAAAAGGGTTGATTGTTTGCTTTCGACAAGTTAAACAATGATGCGAGTTGCACTAAAATCAGTTATAGCACTTCCTGAAACCCCAATATTTTGAGTGGAAGTTGAGGTCGTCATTTTACAGTGGCGCTGATGGGGTTGAAATCATTAGCACAGAATTCTACATTACTAGCTGTTTGGGCAGAAATCTCAGCCTTTGGCTGAACCGTACATTTCAGACAATTTGATTTTATGACACTTGGAATTCCACAACCATAACAAGCAATTGATGAAACATTTGGACTCTGAGTGGGTGGCTTTTCTGCTGTAGCCGTAGAAGTGGCTGAGGTTGCTTCTCCAACTTCACTATTTTTGATGCAATTTTTATACTCAGCAATGACATGCTCAAACTTTATACAATAGCGACACTGTACCTTTGTAGTTGCTTTAGAAGTAGGTGGTGCTGTAGCAAGCAGCCTTCGTATTGGCAGGAATGGTTGCAGTCTGAAGTGTGGTTTTCAGCGAGCATTCCTCAATTTTTGTTTTTTCAAGCAACTCATCAAAGGTGACAATGTTGTCACGAGGCAGGCGTTTGCGTAAGCCAAGATGTAGACCACCATAGAGGAGTTGCAAATGGGCCATATTGGCAGCTAACTGCGCATAAGCGAAAGAAGCGGCCGAAAT
The DNA here is from genome assembly GCA_034696005.1 of Glomeris marginata. Taxonomy (NCBI): domain Eukaryota; kingdom Metazoa; phylum Arthropoda; class Diplopoda; order Glomerida; family Glomeridae; genus Glomeris; species Glomeris marginata. The sequence goes on from JAQFZQ010001705.1 coordinate 15,289, forward strand.
TGCGGTGCGGTAGTCGAACAGAACAGTTTTGCATAGGAGTCGGATTGGGCATCGCGACTCCATCGGAAAAATCGCGTTTTTAGCGTCGGGAAACGTACTAATTTTGTGACTATAAGCTTTCCCAACGTGTTAATTACACTTGGTGTAAATACAGGTGAAATCCGTTATTGTATTTCTTTAGAAATCGTGAAAGTTCGGTCGAAATCATCTGCTTTTAAGCGAAAATTTGCGAATATACACTCTGTTCCATATTTAGTTGATAAAAACGCCCCGCCTCTCGTCCCGCCTCTCAGCGAAATAAGCCTACATTCCGGAAATACGCACACCGCGCAACCAATCACTATTTACGAGGGGAAGAGAGGCGGGACAAGAGGTGGGGCGTTTTTCATCAACTAAATATGGAACATAGTGTACAGGAAGATATAGGTACGTTCCAACGAATTATTCGCTCGAAAGCAGACGATTTCGACCGAACTTTCACGATTTCTAAAGACATACAATACGGATTTCACCCGTATTTACACCAAGTGTAATTAACACGTTGGGAAAGCTTATAGTCGCAAAATTAGTACGTTTCCCGATGCTAAAAACGCGATTTTATCGATGGAGTCGCGACGCCTAATCCGACTCCTATGCAAAACCGCTCCGTCCGACTACCACAACACAATTTCGGCCGCTACTTCCGCGCATGCGCAGTTGCCTGCCGATATGGCCCATTGCACAAATTCAGGGAGTGATATAGGAATGCGAGAAAACGTAGCTCGAATTGCAACAATATGCACTTCTGTACGCATGGATTCAGATTGCTCCATGTAAACAATTTCAAGCAACAGCTGATATGGTGGATTGGTTGGCCCAAATGCTGATCTGAGTGGAACCTCTGCAGCAGCCTAGGTAGGTATAATGTATTTCACACATTGCCACCATGTTGCCGCATTGCCGCATAACATGGAAAAGTCATTTAGCGCATTATCATCAGAAATGTACATCCATTTTTTGTAGGTGATTGCAGCATCCAAAGAAGCTTCAACGTCTGAAGACTCCCTATCGAATTTTGCATTGCACTTTGCAAAGAGACCACCTGGTGAAGTGGATGGATGTGTTCTGACAGCTTAAGCAGAACTGGCAGCAACTGCCAATGCTGTGTTGGATTGTTTTACAGACACAAGCATCTGTTGCAATGAGACTTCAGGGTTGATCATTTGTGAGAGTCATCTCTAAGATATAGGACCCGTTAGCATCAGGATTATTATTAATTCAAGTGTACCGTGAATTCATTATCAACAATCTTCCCCAAATAATGGACGATGTTCCTCTGGCTACCTGGTTAACATGTGGCGCATGCACGACGGTACTCCGCCACATTTCAGTCACCATGTGCGTTATGTTCTCAATGGCAAATTTCATGACTAGTGGATAGGAAAGGCAGGGCCTATTGCATGGCCCCCACGTTCACCAGACCTGAATCCTTTAGATTTCTACTTGTGGAGCCACAGACATCCTTAGCTTATGCAAATCCAGTTGCAACTGCAGCCGAACTTCACAACCGATAGAACCATAGGTACTTAAATACATCCCGAACAACCTACTGTAGTTGGTTTTTAGAAATACCGCCTCGTTTTTTCACAATTAGGATCGGAAGTTTCTGAGTCGCGATTTAACACCCCCAAAAATTCTCCACCCGGTCACGCACAACGTGGGCCCTTTAGGTGCATTCTTAACATATTGTTAATTAAGGCTGGGTCGCACTGGATGGCGTCATGGGAGAATCTACAGTGCAGGTAAAACATGCCGTTTTATGTCCAACTTTGTAAATCGATCATAAATCATTTGGTCAAACAATCGCGATCTAATAGATGTGAACTTACCAATGAACATGTAAGGATGCTGACAGTGTTTTTAAATTGTAAATAACTGTTTAGATAAACAAATAAACAACAGGCCTACGTTGATGTACTTTTTATTAAAAATCTCGTGAAATATTCCAGTGAATTTAATATAATTAATTGACAATGTTACTTTCAGCAGGCTACGTACCAAAATAGTAGAAAACACTTAGAAATGACCACCGCACTGGTAAATTTTTCTATATTAATATTTTTGTACTATTTGGAACATTCAACGTTTGTAAAACATTTTCATAGTTTTTGTAAAGCATGTTGAATGGAAAATTGCCAATTAATTATATCAAATTCTCTGGAATATTTCAAGAGTTTTTTTTAATAAAATGTGCCTCATCGTAGGCCTGTTGTTTATTTGTTTATCTACAAAATCCGTTCAACTTACCTACAATTTAAAAACTCACCATCTTTGCACCTTTCTTTTTAAAGGACATCCGGCACGATTTTGCAACCCCACCCAAACTGTGTTTCATAACAATGTGTACTTGATTACAAACTGTAGTACGTAAATGTTATGTAAAACAACGAATTATTCAGAGATTTGTGACCCAT
>JAQFZQ010001706.1:0-17731 GCA_034696005.1 Glomeris marginata
AACCCCGACCCCTAAAATTAGTCGACCCTCTGGATGACGTCAATTTTCCGCACAACCTTTCATGGCGCTTACAGTAGGTTCGATCTCCATATATTCTTATAATGACACCTTAATATTGATTTTACAAATTAAACATGGACCTTGAGGATGAAACTCGGACAATTAACACGGATGCAATGGGATTTCACAAAACCTTGAAATTTTAATGATTTGCAATTTTTTTAAAATTGTGCAAAATAAACAAAATATGCAATTCCCTGCAAAACAAAATATTTCTGCATATGTAATTGTATAAGCCAATTTGCGCAACTTTAGTCCTGATTATGTAATACTTTGCAGAAATTATATGCAATATTATTCTGCATTATGCACAGAAATTATATTCATTACTATCTACAGAAACTGCATTTATATATTTTGTCCATAGAGTTTTGCACAGTTATGGAGGATTTTGCACTACTATGGAGAATTTTGCACAATTATGCAGGACTGTAAAAAGAATTGCATGCATAATTACGTAGGATTTTGCAGAAGCATTATGCAACCTTATGCAACATGCAAAAAAAGCTATACTTCAGCTGAAATTTGTTTACAATTCTTGCTCACAGTGTATAGAACCTCCTAGCCATCACCTGGGTAAACGGAAAGATACACCTCGGCACTTGAGCGCCACCTGGCGGGAGTCAGGAGAACAACCGCTCAAGGGCAGGCAATATATTGGAGGAACGTTGGAAAGATGCTGGAGGGATGTGAGGGTTGTTGAGGGGGTGAGGGGTAAATGCGAGCAGGTTGGTTGTTATATTAGTGGAGTGAGTTGGCATGGCAACGGCGTCAGGGTCGTCGTTTGGAGCGGAAAAGATTGATGAAAGAGGGCGCTGAAAGCCTCTCAAATCTTGTCCAAATAGCTCTTTCACATGCCATCCACATGATGCCACATGCCCAATGGTGGCCATGCAACAAAGTGGAGCTGGGGCAGAGCAGCTGCCACCATTAGCCCCTCCTTCTTATATATTCTAATTCGCCAAAATACATGAACACGCCCACATCCATCTGTGCACAAAAGATGTTTAGCAGTTTGCATATTTGTTCACATTATAAATGCATTTTGTTCTAAGAACGTTTTATACATATTGCAAAACTGTGCACATTTTAAGAATGTTACAAATTTGTGCAGTATTTTACATTTTTGCAAATTTTGACACAAAATTTCTTGCATTTTACAAACGTGTGCACAAAATGTCAAACTTATTGCAAACTCGTGCACAAAATGTCAAACTTATTTCAAAATTGTGCATTAAATTTTACAATTCCGTTCAAAATTATGCACAAATTTCATGCATTTTACAAACGTGTGCACAAAATTTCAAACTTCTTGCAAACTTGTGGACAAAATTTCAAACTTATTGCAAAATTGTGCACAAAATTTCAAACTTATTGCAAGTACTTGTGCACACAATTTCAAATTTAATGCAAAAGTGTGCATAAATTTATACACTTCCTTTCAAAATTGTGCATTAAATTTATACACTTCCTTTCAAAATTGTGCATTAAATTTATACACTTCCTTTCAAAATTGTGCATTAAATTTTACACTTCCTTGATCAAAAATTGTGCACAAATTTCATGCATTTTACAAACTTGTGTACAAACATTTCCTTCTGGTAAGACATAATTAATATTCTAGCATCCTCTGCAAAATACTTTGCATGCAATTTGAAATTATGCACAAAACTTAACCCTTTTTGCACATATTACGAATCATTCTGCACATCACTAACAATATTTCCTGCAAACCAATTCCAAAATGCAGATATGCTCAAGCACAATATTCTGCACAACAATATCTCCTACCTTTGTCTGCATAATAACACATAAGGTAATTTATATTCTTAAACAGCAGCACCATCGCCACGCCACCTGGTATCGGAAGTGAGAATCGATCATTTTCCCCACTTCCGCAGCTCACCTTTAAGAGCGCAAAGATCAACCATCAACATAAACAATGTGTGTGTAAATCAATGACCAACCATTAAATATTGTGCAGATACTTTGCATGTTTTTATATGGTAATGGAGATGACATTGTCGTGTTAGCTCAGTATTAATCATGTTCATATCGCAGTGATTGCATGGGTGGCTTGATTGATTGATTGCGCGTTTTGTGCGCATGCGCAAAAACACCGGCCACGCCCAATTTGCGCCGAATAAATAAACAGCAGCCAGCATAAATAAATAGCGACAAGCAAGTAATTGGATAATCGCTCGGATTTGTCCCCAATGGCATTTAGTGCAGATTAAGTTTCAACGTGCAGCAGCGCCACCATGCGTACAAAATACAATCCCCTAAATTCATCACATTTGTAACAGAAGCCTTCGGTCATATAATTATTTATATGATTATAATCAGGCCCAAAATTCACATGTAATACAAATTTACTATATGACATCCTACTTCTGCAGATCACCACCAGGGCGGCGCTTAATTATTCCCAAAATTACCAAAAATCTCAATTTTATATGATTTTCATGCACAAAAACGGCTCCATTTTTCCTAATTTAAATCAAAGAGTTAAAATATTTATTACCTAGTTTTAATTGCATAACAATATTAGTAATTTGATGAAAAAATTCAGAATGTTTATTTAATTACAAAATGTCGGAATTTGATTAAAGATAAAGTATATTTTTTTTTATTCTCCCCATATATAAAGTTCATTTTTCATTGTCAGTGACAGACATATGTAACTGCATTTCACAAATGAAATGAAACATCTACAGGGTGAATCTAAAATATCTATACATAAAGCATATTTTTAAATGTTATGAGAATAAAAATATAATTTATCTTTAATTATTGATACATTAGAATAAGTACTTATATGACCATAAAAAACACGTGATTAGTACAAATAAAATTCCCCCTTTATTTCAGTGAACTTTAATTAAAACAACTGCCTAAAATAATGAAACTATTTAAATAAAAAACGCCATTAATAATTATTATTGTCTACTTGTATAATTTACAAGTTTGCTGAATATTTTACTATTTTACAGCTGTACATTAAAGAAAGGATTTTCGGTTTATTACTTGGGTATTATTTTTTAAACATTAAAAACCTGAATTTCATTTCAAAGCTGGGCCATTAAAACGTTGTTATAGGTTTAAAAATAAAAATCTCTACACGAATAACAAAATATTCTTGAATTTATATTTTTAAAAGAATTTGCAAATTACAAAAATAGACTTTTTGCAGATCATAAATGCGATACTACATTTGATTAAAATGTGAAATATGCTTTCATTGCATGAGACATGTAATACTACTACTAATACATTAAATGGCTGCTAAAAATACCGTTGAATAATATCAACTCATTTCCGGGAAATAAATTACGCAGTAGTGAATTTAATTTGGAAGATTAAAAAAGGAATATTAAAAAATGAATATTAATAAAAAAAATATATATGACTAAACATCGTTTTCTAATCTAAATAATTTATTTACCTGATCTCTGATCTGAAACGCAATTATTAAAAGAATATTTATATAGAAAAACCAAATCCAATCTGGTACTATATATAAAGTATAATGGTATATATCGATTTATCGATCCAATAGATCACTTTCACTGCTTGTACCTTAGCTCCATTTATTGTACTAATAATATCAACTTCATGCTTACAGCTAGGATTTATTTCATGACGTCATAAAGGCAACTTGATGCCTGTTCGGATGAACGATTAATTCCGGTTAACGAGACTATATATATTATATGTGTGTGCACTTTCTTCTCTACTTTCTCTTTCTCTCCACTCAACACATTAAAAGTTGTCAGAACTCAATCGATAACCATTCATTTCATCTTCATTTAAAACTTGAACTTTGCTACATTACACAGGGATCGTTCAATAATTAAGTCCCCTAATTGTTCAATTATTTTTTCCCCTACTCAAATACAAGTGTATTTAAATTTGCAATTCAAATAAAAATAGTACATAATCACAATAACTGCATCATAATAATAATAACTATCACCTTACAAAATTCCAAACAGCACGTAATTATGTGATTAATTATAATTATAACCCATAGACAATTATTGCAACAAAACTGAAAGATAAAACCTTGATAAAACTATTAAAACATAAATACCAAGAAGTTATAATATGTGTATAACAATGCAGATAAATACAAATAGGATTTAAGTGTTTGTTAAAACTTGGGTTAAAACAATTTAAATTAAAACAGTAATAAAATAATTATAAATAACATACCTTAAATTTTTAATGAGAGTTCTTCTTGATTTACAGCAAATATATAAATATTATTTTATATAAAATCACATAAATATTAAATGAATAAGATCAAACTGAAATAAATTCATTATATACTATAATATAAATTGTGTCCCTTTAAATGCAATTTTATATATTTCATTTCCATAATTTATTATGTATTGAAAAGTATATCCTCGAAGAAGGATGTCAACCTCCCTAGAATTTTAAAATGTTTATATAGTTTATATGTTTATAGTATATGTACTATGTCTAAATATAAAAATGTGGCTGGCCGCATATAATTTAAGTCAACAAATCTCGTTTTAGGAAATGGGCATTTTGGAGAAAAGTTCACCGAAAATCTCTGTCAGCAGGCACTCAACATTATCAAGATCGTGACTTGGTGTGTGTGTGTGAAGACTGAAGGAAAAAGTAAATAAAACCCGACGCGATAATGAAGGGAAAAAAATATGGAGTCACTTACTCTTTAGCTTTTCCCTGACGAGGTCAGACAAGCAAAACGCTGACTTTGTCGCCATCGATGCGCATGCGTACATCCAAAAAGCTTTGTCCAACTCCTACAACATAATAAATCGTTCGACAAATTATCCCCAACGCTACGTTAAATTGCATCCGTAAAAAAACCCTCAAAAAAAGACAACTCACATCGATCCTTTGTTCATCTTCACCGATCGCCGCCATCTTCTTTCGAAACGTTTCCCATCACGTGTCAATCACTTCATGGACTGCATACAAGCTCCTCCCGTAACACAACCCACTCAGTATTCGAAGCCGTCGACCGACTAATGAAACGGAAGCCAACTAGGACCAGAGGGCGGGGCTTCACTGCACGTATTTTTTGTCCGCGATTTCGCGCGCTACACTAATCGATACGTATCGACGATCGATAGTATCTTGACATTATAAACAATATATAGCGAGATAAATTACTATATATATTATCATCCACTCTTGAGATTATTAATTAAAGAAAATTAACTCGATTCATTCTCGTTGTTCGAACGCCACGCCCCCATTCAATAAAAATACAACCGTTTTACTAAAAAAATTGTTTCCTTAAATATTTACATTGTGAACAAATATATGGTTATAGATTGCATAGTTTGCAAATATAGGAAGACGTCCATTACATGTGAATCTTGATATAACAAGAGAATAGATCTGCATAATTGTGCAGAAATTACTTTAAAAATTATATTTTCTACACAAAAATAAAAGAAAAAATATTCTGAACATCCTTGGTACATCCAGGGTACATCAAATTACACTTTTTGTTCATTTTATCAATTATGTTCATCGTAAAAAAAAAAAACAATATTATATAACAAATGAATTTTTCAATAAATTCAATCCATGAAAATATTTCAAATTCTAATAATTAATTGCTAAATTTAATTAAAGTTAGGGTTCTGACTGTGGAGGGTTTCCTTTGCTAAGAAGCCTGGGAGCCAATAACCTGATGACTGCTGCTCCCAAAGGTGCAGTCATAAGAATGGTCATTGTGGTCATCGTTAAAACCTGGCAACATAATACTATAATACTGCACTGTCACTTTTATTATATACTAAGTTTTAAATATATACCTGAGATCCCAGTTTTTCCATTTCTTCTCCAGCATTTAATTTCCTTGCAAAGTCCAAAGCAGTTGAACCGAAAGCTCCCTGCAAAATATAATCAATTTCAATTAAAATAAAACACCAATAATAAATTTGTTTTGTAAATTTTCATACATAATCTGTGTTTTTCAAAAATATAATTTATATACTATTTTTTTTAGTATTTTATACTATTTTATACTATTTTATACTATTTTATACTATTTTATACTACTAATGTAGACAATGTTAAGAAATGAAAATTTTATAGGCTACATGAAATGAAAAAAATGTAAAGGAAACAAAATCAGGATGCTGTGAAATAAATGAAATAAACACATTTATATTCCCGAGGTGAAACATAACTTTTCGAGGAGTTTGGCAATGGGTACAAATCATATCTTTCAAATTACCCTATAGCCAGCTTGAATTATCTTCACTGTCAGTATGAATTATGTGTCAAATAGGAAAGAATAATGCATCGACTAAGCATGTATTCCGAATAAAAACACCATTGCCATATATGCACAATCAATATTATTCCCATGTGCTTCTGCAAAACCCCAAATAAGCATATGCCAACACAAAACCCTTACAGAATTTCGCAAATCATCTGCCAACTTACAGAATATTTGTAGATAAATGCATTAACTGAAGCACATCCTCAAAAAACGATTCAACATTTTAATGAAAATTAATTACACTTGCAATATCACATCCCTTTTGCAGTCCTGCATTTTAATTATTAAAATACACGACTGTTTAATGGTTAACTATCCTATAAAAATCATTATAAGCAATAATACATATTTACAACTATACTGAACGCGCGGTCAAAGTTGCACTGCGATGGGAGTTGAAAAGGAGGAATAGGAGACATTTGGCCAATGAGAGAGAAGTTATAACGTGTGTAGGCGTGGCTAGCAGCGACCACGAACGCCCAACCGCATCATACCTACTCTCCCATTGGTCACAGGTGTCGGCTTTCCCTTCTTCACCTCCCATCATAGTGCAACTTTGAATGCGCTTTCAGTATAGTTTTTTTATTATTATTATTTGTTTTTTACCTGTATGGTTGCCTTGGTTAGCCAGGTAACAGACACAAACAGCCTTTCTTTGCAATTCAGTTTCGTTCCTACCAACACGAGCATGGCCACCGCGAAGCGCACCGCCAGTCCGCTGACTACCACAATGGCCGCCTTATCTGCGAAATTATCAATAAACAGCCTATTGCAATATGAAATGACACTGTTAACCTGACCTAACGATGCAAATGAAAAGAGATTTCGGCTATACATAATCTCACCGGCAATATTGGCATCGAGATTCTGCAATTTCAGCTCCGCTCCACTCAGCCCTATCAAAGTTGGCATAAACACCACCCAGAGGGCGGAGTAAGCGTCGTACACGCAATCCTGTAATTCATTAGATATGACCATAAATGCAATGTTATGCTAATTTCCCTTCCAATGCATTAATATAGGTATTTGTAAATAAATAAATAAATAAATAAATAAATAAATACCAATGCAGCTGGTGAACATCTCCTTCTCCATCCATGAGATGCTATAAAAGGATATAAAACGCTGGAAACAATAGAAGCCCCAAATAAGCCCAGTGATTGTGCTTTAAAAAGGGCAAAGGTCACCCCTGAAAACAGCATAATCACTCGCAGAATGACCAAATGATTCTGGAAAAAAATTGATTATAACGCAAATTCAATCACAGTGATAATGAATGAATTTTTTCTGATAAAATAATATATTTATCACCTGTGTATTAGCAGGTATAAACCAAGCTATTATTCCTAAAAGGACACTGAAAACCACGCCCACAACTACATCTTTCAACAGATGAAGCAAGCAATGTCCCAATTGTCCTATCCGGGTAAAAATAGAGAAAATGTTAAATATATTTCCCAAATGACACATATATTTTCATTGTGTGCAGTTAAAATGGCTGCAAACCAGTTTTAAAATTTACCATCATTGCTGAAAACGACGCTAATAAACAAGCCGAATGTGCTCAAAACCACAATGTTGTCCAAACTTCCAGCTGTCATGATTAAAGTTGGAATGCCCTGTGCCAAACCCAACTTCAACTGATATTTCACCACCAGTAATGTTGGCACTAAAATAGCCAATGCCACACCAGACAATATTGACCTATGACAAAAACGCAAATATGTTACATAATAATAATACAAATTCCCATGTAAATGCAACAATTTGCAAGTGCAGCCTTGAAAAACGTTACTCATTAGAAAATATCACCCTGTTTATGTAATAAAAACTATTATTTTGCAAAATGTGGCTCATATCTTCGTCAAAATGTCAGTTGAATCGATTTTCCAGGATGTACTTCAATTAGTTTATTCTTGGCTGAAGGCTTATTAATTAACCTTAACCATTAAACAAGTCTGGAATAAAATAGTACCAGACATTATACTTACACTTTAACTGTAATCAATTACAAAATATTATAAAAGTATATAATTTCTACTATACGTAGGCCTATATAAAGTATAACTAAATCTAAAAGTAGGTATACACCAATGACCACTTTAATTTCACAGGGGGATAATTTATTATTAATGTTAAATATCATTTATATTTTGAACAGTTAATTTTTTAATATTGCTATATACTGTATATAGAATTATTGTCAATAAAATAATTAAACTTCAACATTATTTGAACAGTAACATTTACTTTTATACTTATTGTGTAACTTAATATTTCTAAAATCACTCACTTTGGACAGTGATTTTTTTCACTTTCATTTTTGATAATCTGGTGCTAATTAATTTCAAAAATGGTGAACAGGTGCACAACCGGTTACAACTAGTGCAACAACTTTGAATATACATACTGTAACATTAGGAATAAGCATATAAAAATAGTTACCCAACTAGAAATCCCCAAAGCCATGGAAATCCGAGTAAAAAGTGTGAAAGAATTGCCACAATCACAGTTTCACTGATGCAAGGAAGAAATCCCAATTTGCCACACACTTGTCCCAGCTCTTGTAACATCGATGGATTCACTCCCAGACCAGCCCTTGTAAGGCAAATCCCCAATCCAATTGTCCTAAATGAAGAACATTAATCATTCACTATACAATTACACACACAAAATACACATGTAACTGTCAATTATACTTTAAACTTTTAAATATCTGATTTAATATTTATTGGTCTGATGTACAATTTTATTCAAAAATAACAATCATTTCTTGCTCTTCAAAATTAGATACAATATATGACATTTTCAGTCATGTGTTTATGGAAAATATCACTGCCAAATATGTAAATTTAATGATATATTTGCATTTTTCTGAAACCATATTTGACTATGATTAAAAATGTATGCAACTGAATGAAAGATACAACTGTAAGCATAATTATAAAAAACTTTTTCATTAATATTGAAATGATTTTGTATATTTCAATGTTACATGTTATTAGGCCTACATATTTCAGTGTTACTGTATTTGTAGGACCCAACAGTGCCATTGATCAGAAAGGGCCCTATCATATTTTATAATGTATAATATAGTTGTACCATCCCCAAGATAATAAATGCAAAATTTGGATCAAAAAATTATTAACTTGTTTTGGCTGAAAAGTTAATTGTTTAATCATTCAATAAAAATGAATAAAATTTACATGTGAATAATGCCAATTTCAGCATAATCAACAGCTAAATTTGTGCTGTAGGGTACACAACTTCATCAAAAAATAAATGAATTGCTGCACAATATAGTAGCATGTTACACGCACATGAAAGGAGATCCCATTTATTGGATAAGTGAATTAACCATGTTGCCAAAGTGGACAATGAACATTTTTCTAATATCAAATGTGATCAAAATAATAGCATCCAGTTTCACATTTAACCCTCCTAATCCAATAATCAATAACTGCATATATAGTTTATATATAACGTATATAAATAACATGTGAAGAAAAGTCACCGAATATTAGTAGAGAAAGAAGTTAAGAAAACACTAATGGAACAACTTTTTGTTTCCAATGGAGAAAAAAGTACAGGACAACATTATCGACTTTGTTCCGATAAATATTGAAGCACTTTATTGAATGAAGCTTACCGAAGAGAGGAAGTCCATGAAACATTGAGTCCAGTAGCTAAATCAATATAAGGCACATTTCTCATAGCGAAACCAGCCAGTAACATGCCTGCAAATTGAACAAACAAAAAATAGTATACAGGTTAAACTACATACTATATACAGGTATAATATTTTATGCATTAGTTTAGAAGATAGAAAAGTAGATAAGTTGAAATATTAATGTAACGCAAACAGCATATCAAATAATTCAAGCACCGTTTCAGACCGTTCAATTAATAATGTAATATTGTAATACAATATTAAATTCATTATATTATTATACGTTATGGTATAATATATAGTGGAATCTCCTTATAAGGGCAGCCCAAGGGATCCAAAATTGCCTCCCTTATATGGGTATGCTCTAATATGGTGTGCAATTGTAATCATTATGTGCATCAAGGGAGGATAAAAAAGAAGTACTTTATAAGGGAATCCCCTTATAATAAGAGATTCCATTGTATACACATTTAATTTAACCACCATGAAGAAAAACCATGAAGACAGTGTTGCAACAAAATATCAGCTTAAATGTGGGAAAGTTATATGTAAATGTCAAAAAGTTATATTTAAGTGTATAGATGTTGTATTTTAATGTAAAACAAAAATATTGGTACTTAAAGTTCGATGGGGTAATTAAGTTAGGAGGTTCACCTATGCTACCCAATCTCCTATCTAGCAAATTTTGAAGTGGGCCACATTGGACTCAACCAGTGTCTATAGGGCTTATTCACGAGAACTGTGGCAGCCATTTTGGACACATTGTGAACTATTGAAAACATATTTCCCATATTTGTTATTAGAATTACGATTTTAAAGCTAGTTCACATTTAGAGTTTCCATTGTTTAAATCTGAAAAAAGGCAGCTGTATCACATGAAAATGGCATTTATTGCACATTTGGTCTGAATTAATTATGACCCTTCTGGTAAACGACTTACTCAAGGATACTGAAAATTTGCCAAAGTGTACAAAAGCTTTCTGTAATGGATGCTAGAGTTGCAGGAAAGCCTGCAACGTGTACTGCATTTGTAAAATTCGAACTTTTCACACCACAAAATGGCCGCCGTAGCAGTTGTGACGTCACATGGATAAGCCCTTTGTCTTCGGAAGCCATGTTATAGTGGCTCAGTCGTGTGTTACTAGTACTACAGTAATGGTTTCTTTTACAGGGACAATCGCTTATAAAATACGACTAACCAACAAAAGGATGCAGATGCATGAGTTTTGTGATTTCTCCACCCAGCCAACAGAAAGCGATGACTACGATGAGGTTGAAAACATGGCCGCCAGGTTTCGCTTCGGTGTCGACGAAGAACACCAAGTAGAAGAGCGACAAAATGGCGATTATCAACACGAAAAAGCAATCTGCCACAAGGCCCTCAGGAGGGAAGAGTGGCTTGCAGGTGAAAGGCTGTCTTCTAGTAGGTGTACTTTCACAGGTGACACCGGATGCGGTGGCATTCAATTCGTTACAACTTGCCCCAACTGTAGAGAACAATGGCAAGTTTTCACTTTCTATCACGCACAATCCGTCGCCATTTTCACAGTTTTCTGCTCTTGGACGTGGAATTGATATCTTTGGAGCTGCCATCAACATCGTCACGTTGCTCGTTGCTGTTCTGTATCCTGATGGAACTGAAATGCATTGGTTTCTTACATTGGTTTGCCTAGGTTGCCTTACAACAACTAAACATGTGTGAAGTACTTGATATTTGTGATTTAAGTGTGTCAATGGCATTGCATATCGATTACATTGAATGTACTGTGTACTGGGAATAAAAACAAACATTTACTTTGTGTAAGTTTAAACTAAAAATGCGTGGGAAAGTGTGATGCTGGAACCTGGAACAATAGATTTCAACTTTTAGCATGCAAACGGGACCTGATATATTCGAATACTGGTGGGAGCAAATAGGAAGTGGCCATGGCGCTTTAAAATGGCACCCAAATTTTTGACCTTTCCTTAAAAGTCATCTCGTCTCTAACTTTTAAACCGCTCTAGTTAGAGACAAATTTCCAATTACAAAGTGAAAGAGCACATTTAATTCATTACGAAAATGGTGTTTTTTTCCAATATATCTTAGGAGTCTCAGAGAAATGGGAAAATAAATAAATATTATTCAACATTAAACATAAAATATATTAACAGTTGTGCACAATTAGTAAAAAATCTTTTGCACCAAACTGAAGCAATTTTACACACAGATTATACATAATTGTGTACAAAAGGATACAATTTGGTGTAAAAAACTTACATGTGAAAGTGTTCCTTGACCCTATTTGCCATATAAAGTAAAATCAAGAGTAGATGAAGGTAAAATACTTGGCGGTTGACAACTTAAATTAGGCCAAATTGTATTAAACTTGATCAATACAATGGTGGAAACAGGAAATGACCTTAGCACTGAAGTTATTTTTCTTAGGGTCAATAAAAGAACTTTTAAATTGCAGTTTAAATTCAAAAAAAAGTTCATGAAGCATGTTCAACATCTTTGTTAAAAATATGGACAATACTTTCTGGATAGGTCTTAACTTGTATTTTGGCTAACAGATCCTCAAAGTGCTTTCCGTTTTGGGCAAACAATTTCGCTCTAAGGGTGCGGCAGAAATACCTCCTCGATTTGGGAAGAATGTAGCTAGCGATAGGGTGCGGGTACAGCAGTGGGGATTGTGCCAATAGACAGTTGTGGTCATGTTGTTTTCTGTTCATATCATGGCTTGGACGGGAGAGCATCGCAATTTTGTTGTTGAGTTAATTTAAAATGGCGATTCATTCAGTGAGCCACCATTTTGTACTCCCACCCTACCCCTAGCTATGGCGCGTTTCCTAAATAGGGGAGGGCTTTCGGCTGCACCATGTATAGTAGTTCCCTTTGCGTTCGTAATAGTTGTCACTATAGAGGGCACTCAGGAATTGTGCAAATTATTAATTGAAAACGTTTCCTTCCTCGTTTTCTAGTTGAAATGCATAATGTGATATTGGTTAATAGGCTTTTGGCATATCACAACTATTTTCATTATTAATGATGAACATTTTATAGCTGCTAGATTGTTTTATAATGAAATAATTACTTAATTACTTTTATAGCAATTAAAGCCCGCCCCGGAATTCCTTATATGTACTTTACACTATGCTTGAAAGTCTTCGAAGAAAAGATGAAATGTAATATTAATTGTGCATTGTAATTAGTTAAAAAGTTATGGAAATCAGATTACATTTTTATAAAATAAAATAATTTGAATGTTGAGAAAGTTGCACATACCATGGTTGGAAATTTCATCCAACACTCTCGCATCAAGCAACTGAACTCCAATGCCATTCCTCATTGTTATCTTGAAAATGTTTATATTAATGCAGATAAATCTAAAACAAATAAAAGTAGCCAATGTAAGAAAAGCACACTACTATAATGCTAAATAAGCCTAAATAAGCCATACAAACACATTCTTATTACCTTTCAACAATACAATTTCATCAGTCAGCATCTGGTCAGCATAATACTTTAGGTTCCACTGTCAGTCAATAGAGGCGCATTCACAGATGACCATAAAAATTTCCTGATTCTCCAAATACAATTCCATTGGCTGGAAAGCCTTCCAATCAACATGACATCATTAAACAGTCCCATGCTGTTTGAAAAGTGTTACAATCATTTTTAGACCTCCATAAAGTTAATCAGCTAGAGGATCCAATTTGAAAAAAGTTAAGAAATAATTGTAATCAAAATGTATGTGATTATTCATATAGGCTTCATCTACTCTTGATTTAAGTTATTGGATACAAACTCGGACAAAACATATTTACAGAAGGATCAAGTAGCTAGAACCACTTTTCTATTTGTTTTTACGTGTGCAATAATAAAAGCAAGTTTGTCATTTCTGCAACTCCAGCTTATATTGTAGCTTACATTGTGGGATTCTGCACAATTTAACCCCAATTAAAAGCAAGGTTTCTAAATTAGCACATATATGAAAACAGGGATTATATATTGCCACGCTTAACCTTCATCCAATTTCAATAAAGTCAGCACTTTGATGAAAATAACTGCGAAATACAGTGGAACCTTGGTTTGCGAGCATGATTTGATCTGGTAATCCAAAACACTCGTATATCGAAGCTCATTTCCCCATAAGAAATGGCTATTTTTGTAATAGTCAATAAAGATCAGTCATGTGACTAGCAAAGAGGAAAAATCGTAGTATGCGAGACGTTTACCCACAATTTCCAGTAGCTTGTGATCACATGATGCTCGTACTGCAAGACATTGCTCGTTTATCAGTCGCAACGCTCTATTCTATGCGCTTTTTGGATTAAATTGGGAGAGAAATGCTCCGCTCCTTCACATAGAATTTCCACTTTTCAACAAAAGTGCAACTTCATCCCCAAAACGCATACTTAAATTGTGCAACTAAAACAATTTTTGCTCATCTTGCAAAACGCTCGCAAATCTTTACTCGTCATCCAAAGTTCCATTGTAACAGGTGAATGGTAACGTGATGTGCCACATTAGAGACATCAACTATTCAAAAGTTCAATTCAAAGTCAATGCGGTCAAAAACATGTTTAGTACCATATTACTTTTTACAGCCAAGATAACACATAACACAGAGTAATACGATAAATATGTTGCATGAACTGTCGTTAAAGTTGCTTACCATACTAGGTATGCTTAATATACATTAACCTCGTATATACAATGGACCTGTTGAATAAAGCTTGAGCAAATGCTTTGCCTCATGAAATTTGGAGCCTATACTCCAAATGAGATGAATAAAATGCAGTTCCTCATAGCAATTCCCTATTGGAAATGTCCATCACAAATTTTTGTGATGGCTCCACCACACTTTCTGACAGATTATGAAATATCACCATCATGATTTGTGATGGTCCACCACACCGTGCATGATGATCCACCACACCATGTGTGATGGTCCATCACACTACTTTATGATGGTAATGGGGGACCATCACAAAATTTATTACGTGTGATGATGTACTTTTCCAGTAGGGTTGAAGTTGTTGGACAACTATTACAGTGATGAAAAGTGAATTCAAATCAGTGGAAAAAGTGACAATTTTAGGAACAATTCTCAACTTTTATATCTATTTCAAAAAACAAATTTACTCATTTTACAAAAGCAATATGTGCACCTTAATGCACAATGATTGGTTAGTAGGATCACTGCCCAATGATGCAAAAGTTGGAATGACGACAGGAGAAATTCCTTATATTTTCACTGTGCCTGGATATTTTTTGTTATTTAAGTGATGCCATATGGCCTGAAAGAGTTAAGGAACAACTTTTACTGATATTATTTTGGAATAATGACACCATAATATATTTAAAAACGCCATTAAATTTTGAACTGCAATCCGTAAGCTGAACTACAAAGGTACATCAACCTGTGTCAACATAAACGCCATAATTTATCTTGTCAACATTCTCAGCTCGTATGTTACCCTTGTAATAAATGGCATCAAGAGCTGTTCACCCCAATAAAGAACGGCAATAATCATTAATATTATTGACACATGTGCCCATGGAGGTTCTCTTCAAACATACAGAATATATTTCTATATTTCTCTAAAGAAAATATTGCAGCGTTAAGAATCAAGCAAGTTTAGCAACAATCATTACTATAATCTTGCTATAAATCCAAAAGGCTATTTAAAGTCAACAAAAATTAAATTTAATTCTAGATAAACTATAATCGTAATGCAGAAGCGGAGGTGTTGCCACTCCCAGTTAACACACATGTTACGAATGTAACCAATGTGTGCAAAATACACCGTGGTAATGTCACTGCAAAAAATGCAACAGCATCGTAAAGAATGAAAATACTGAATTTGTACTTTTTACAAATTTCTAATTACGTTGAAATAGAACCACGATAAAAGAAAATATACCCCCACCGGTCTAACTGTGTTCCCCCTCTTCAAAAGGGGCTGCATTGCCATTGTGAAGGAGGGTCCACAGTTAGAGCGGTGGGACTATATATGCAGAAAACTTCTGTAGATTCTGATTGGAATGAAGCCGGACATCTTGTTGCGTCACGTTAAACAGCACTTCAACTTCACCTGTGGAAATACACTTGTAAAAACATTTAATGGTAGTACGCCTTTACATACCTATCGCAACAGTGTGGGATTACACAATAAATTGACGTAAAACAGAATATATATGACACCGATTCCGACTAAGTCGAAAACCAATCGCATCTCGTGAAATTACTTGACGAAAGCTTCCGGTGGAATACCTCCTCGTGCCTACAGATCGTAAAATAGAAACACAATTGCATTTCATTAATTTCCAGTCATCTTCTCGAACAATAATTAATATTAATTAGTCACATTTGAAAACATTGCATATTCTTTTAGCATTCAAGCGAAAACATTTCTTGACGCAAGTTAATGAATTTTACGCAGAAGTACTGTCAGCTTAAACTAGACAATAAAAGTGTCTACTGAACTGCAATTTCATAATTCCAGTATATTTCCAGGATTATCAAGGACATTTATTCATTTTGTCCAAGACAACAAATAAATAACTAGACTGATACTGTTAGTTACTAATGTTGTTAGACTTGAATAACAAAGCAACAAATGGTTACATGACTTAGTAACAAAACTATTAATTTATCATGCAAACTGTTGTATAAAGTGGAATTAAGTCACAAAGTAATTTGTGAAGTGTCAGTTAAATTATATTTTAGAAAGACTCTTGTTTTTTTCCATCAGGTTTTTGGACAGGAATTTAAAAAAAAAAAATCGTTGGAAATTAAACCTGGTCAAAATCATTCAATTATATATAGTCAGCCTTTTTAAAAACCACTTCAGTAGACACTCTCAATAATCACAGCTATATAGCACTGCAAACTTTTTTTTTACGATTTCAAGATTCCCAGATTCAGCAAACGATTGCGAATTGCAATCAAATACACGCAACTTCACGCCATAAATAAGTTAGCACATTTGAAAAGCAATCAATGATTGAAAATAATAAAATATATTTTCTCACATGGAACTCAGAAAACACACTAGCAGACTTGTCATAATCCCAGTTATTGTCCATTAAACACCTGTAAGAAAGTCATCAACAAATAAATACAACATTTTCCAAGAACCTTAAGTTCAAAACCTTACTTCATGGCCCATTCAGCATTCATTCCAGACTGGAGAGAAAATGCTGCTATCATTTGCTGGTGGTGCTCGGTAACAAGGGCCACGGGACTCTCCACGGTCCTTACTCCCGGCAGAGGAGCAGGTACGTGCGGCGAGATCTTCGGAAGGGCGTTTTGAGGCACGGGACTCGAAGATGGCGTCGGTGCCGGAGTTTTAAAAGCAGCCTGTAATGCAAAATTCACAAGTTGATGACCCAGTCAACACGCGCATCAAATAAATACCCATCAAAATTGCAACACTCACCTTCACTTGATCTCCGTTCGCATTCGTAACAAACAGCATCTCGTTGATTATGCACATCCTGCGCATATAATAAACATGACACTGGCATTAAAGTGGGGGAAAGTCCTGCAATAATTATGCTTTGATGCATAAATTACAGCATTAACACAATATTATAAGGTTTCCAATGTAGCCGAATGACATTGAACAGTGAAGTACAGCTGGGTCATTCCATGCCAAAACGTCCAAAATTCGGAAATTTTCCCAGGTCATGTCACGGATTTCGTTAATTATTTTTG
>JAQFZQ010001707.1:0-17728 GCA_034696005.1 Glomeris marginata
TTTAGGGACCTAAATGCATAAAACACCTGTATTATATACATTGAACCTATACTTTCTTAACAATATTGCATATTTTACTCACATATTTTAGTATGGACATCACTTGCAACAACAGCTGATCCAGCAATCATGTGACATTCAGGTGGGATTGACCCCATCAGGGTGGGGCCTTAAGAAGGTGTGGCCACACATGGGAAGGGCCCACCAGGGCAGAGCAACATAGGTGATGAGTAACATGGGGGTGGGGTTTCGCAGGGAAAATAGCACTGAGGCAAGTGCTATTTTTACCATGTCCGGCCCCTTAACACGGCCTTCAACACACATTTCAGGTGTTAAATTCTGTAACATTGCTGTGTTGGCAGTTTTTGAATGCACCTAGTGTCTGTGGAACAGTGTTGAAGTTGCATTTGGGTGGGAGGAGTGTTAGGGGAAAATGGGCGTGGCTTGGTGAGGTCACGTGGGACTTTTTTCACAAGTGTATGTAACCACACAGCGTTGTTATCTAGTAACAAGCTCTGTTTTTACGATCGCATCTCCGGGTCCCAAAATCCTGCAAAGATCACCGGATGAGGACTGTACACCCCCACCTTCAAAACCCCCCTTTTACCCACCCTCCCTGAAAGCAATCTCGTCTCTCCAACCCATAAACCCCCATGCCGAATACAATCGATCCGTCCAAGATAAGAAAACCAAGAAAACCACCCGGGCCAAAAGTAACTCCCCGTCGTTTCGCATAGGAAATCGATTCATTTCACCCTTAAAAATAAGAAATTAAATCATTTCCACTATAATGTAACTTTTTCATTGCTCCATTAACTAACTAGATACATGGTTACAAACGTGTAGTGATAAGTTACAGTGAAATTTGATTAAATTTTGGACCGTAGACTGCGTGATAAATGTTTTCAAATTTCTGTATGCTGGAAAACCTGTATATGGTGGAAAAGTTTTCCGGTCCCTTGAGATTACACCATAGACAGGTTTTTACTGTATTTGACCATTTTGGATATTTTTTAAATAATTTTGAAATAATTTTCTTGAATTTATCCCATTGGAAAATAGCGGGGAGATACTTATGGCCCGCTATTTTAAGCTGTGAACTCGTAACAATTAGTGGTATTTTTTGTTGGTTGGGGAATTAAGCGATTAAATTGGCGTTACTGATGCGATGAGAAGATGTCGTCTGCTTCGTTAGTGCACCAGAATGTGCGTGACGTCACCCATAGCAAATGCAGCGCCCCCTATCTTTATATTCATCTCGGGAACGGCCATTTTCATTCTTTTTTATTCGGTTTTCCACAAGAACACAGACTGAAAATGCCTCTTGGACGAGTCCCAAACGTGTTCCGCGTTATTACACGTCTAATTACACGATTGCCACCAGGTGGCGCTTCCGATAGTCGTCTCAGTGGCAGATGTTCTCTGGAAATAACATATGTGATCGTTGAGGATTGTTCTTCCTTTTTTTTCCAGAGGAAATTGTGTGATGAAACCCTATATAAAAGTTGAGATAATCTAAAAGCTAATCATGTATTAGGTGTTCAGTAATAATTACAGGCTTAATGTTGGGTAATTTGGGCGCCATTTTGAAATTCCATGCAGCTGTTAGCAGTCCTTGAATTTAAAATTAAACAGAAAACTGTGTTTTAAAATGAAGGGAATTAATTTTATATGAGTGATTGGTTAGTTAGGGAATACTAAATAAGGAATAGTAAATTGTAGTAGGCTACTGCATAAAAGTACACTTTATCATGGCAAAAAGTGGGTATTAAAACAGTGGACTAAAAATCTGAAATTACAGACTAAAAATACTAAAACTAATTTAAAATGATAAAATTATGAAACTAGAATACTAAATTAAACTAAAATGCTAAGTTAAACTAAAATACTAAAATTAATAAATTACAAATCACTGGAATTTCTAAATTGCAGGTGCTAATATTACTATATTGCAAATTATACTGAAATTATTAAATTGCATACTGAAATGCCTAAATTACAAATAGGCTACTAAAATTATTAAATTACAAATTATTAAATTGCTAAATTACAAAACTAAAATTGGGAAATTACAAATAGTGCAGTTGCTAATAATTGACAAATAGGAAAATTACTAATAAATATGTATGAAATTAATTGTCATTTAGTACGTATGAAATTACAATAAAATTGTATAAATTAGAATAAAGTTATGTATAAAATTGTAACAAAATGATGTATGAAACTACAAATGTAATTTCCACCAAGATTAATATTATAAAAGTTCACAATTTATATTTTCCCAATTCTCAATAAAATACCGACTGATCCAATATAATTTCATCACCCACTTAACCAAATTAAAAAACCAGTAAAATAAAACACAGTAAATGTATTATTATTGGAAACGTTAAATGCAAATATTTTCTCGATAAATCCGTATATTGAACAGTACAAATAAAAGGGATTTTCTATTTGATCCGAACACGATTGGATCACCAAGCGGAAAATAACTTTTCCCTGAAGGAAAAAAGCCATTTCGCGGTGGACATCATCGATATATAAAAATAAAAATGACAATGATACAGTGACGTCGTTTATCCGTCAACTTCGGATTTATGGCATCAATCAATCAAGTAGGCCTATATCAATGACATATCCAACCAAACGAAACATTACTTCCAAGTCAACACTGAAAAACAACTAACTTGTCCCTATACCCTCAAAACAACGTTATTAATCCCATTCAATCATCTTCCTTATTATATTAAATAATCATTATTGACAATATTGACAATATTAACACGGGAAATATGGAAAAATTAATTTTCCTTGTATAAATAATCATTTAAATGTTATAAAATTATGAAAATATGGACAAATTAAAACCAAATAATTTTTAATATATTATAATACATTACACTTAACGTTCGTAATTAATTTAGTTAAGTTTCCATGTTTTCCTGCAGCGCGACATTTTTTAATAGCGCGAAAATGTCACTTATCGATTTTTTACCGAAAAAATACTGTGAATTCTGGGGAAAACTTTAAACGATCGTCTAGGTAATCAACCCTTGAATGTTGGCCATAAATCTCAAACTCGCACCTGCGTAACTTTTCCCACTGCGAAAGTTCTGCCGCGAAACATCTCACTTAAATTTCACGATTTTTTTCCCGTGAAACCACGCACTGTATCGCGTGAACTCAGTGGGAACCGATCAAAGTTCGTACCGTTCCAATCACGTTCGTAATTTATTTCGATTTTTTCCACGAAACCGGAACGAGTTACGGCCGTTTGAAACGGACGTTATTATAACGAGCGCCCTCTGGCGTCGAAAAGAGGCGTGCGGTCGCTTCTCTCCATCTCCCCCGCAGAGGCAGACGAGTTTTTTGGGTCCGAAACCGGATTTGCAAATATAATGCAGTGTTTTTAAGACAGCAACGCCCTATACTGCATCCCAAATGCATTTCTTACAAGTTAAGAAAGTTGAAGGAGTAAATAAATAAAAAAAAAGTTGGTGCAGACAAATAAGTCTCTTTACTTATTAGAGTTGGGTACAAAACACTGACATCTTTATCCCGTGGGATTTGGGGTTGTGTAATTCAAACTATGACGTCGACGACAGGGGGCGCTCCGGTCCGCCATTTTTTACTCTTAATTCCCTCGTAAATAAACTTTCTTCTCATATATTGAGAAATGATGGCGTCTTTTCTTCTTCTTCTTCTACTTTCTTTCACTCTGCACACAATGTTTAAAGCGTAGTTATAAATTGCGGAAAAGTGACACCAGAGTGCGCCGGCTGACACTTTATTAAAACGTAATGCGGGGGTGTCACCTATGCATAATATACTATAATAATATACTTTTTTCACATTAAAAGTTCAGCCATTTTCATGTTATTCATTTACAACAACCCAATTGGATAAACTCACCTTCAAAGTTTTAATAATTCAATTATTTTGTATTTTAGTTATTTTATATTTTCAAATACAGTAATTTTGTAACACTGCAGTAATTTTATGATTTCGAAATAATAATTTTAATATTTGTCAGTATTTGTAAATTAGTAATTTTCATATAAATTTGAATAGACAGGCTTCCACCATAGACAGTTTCCTCCATAGACAGATTTCACTATATTGTTATTTAGTGAGTTTAATATTGTAAATTTAATGATTTTTATACTGTAATTTAATTATTTTTATGTTGTAAATGTAATGATTTTTATATTGTAATTTAAAAAGTTTTATGTTGTAAATTTAAAAAGTTTTATGTTGTAAATTTAAAGAGTTTATATTGTAATTTAAAGAGTTTATATTGCAAATTTAATGATTTTTATATTGCAAATTTAATGATTTTTATATTGCAAATTTAGTGATTTTTATATTGTAAAGTTCATGATTTTATATTTTGCTGTTTTATGAATATAGTTTTATATATTACAGTGTGTATTTAATACATGGTTTTAAATTCTTATAAAAACAAAGTTATATATTGCAATTTCATGAATTCTTTTATATTTGTAATTTAATACATTACTTAATAATTGTTATTTTGTGCATAGTTTATATGTGCATAATGTAATACACCGCTTTTATGTTTTTATAATGTGCTATACGTGTTTTATTATGTATTGACACAGTTTTGTATGCAGTTTATGGTTTTATGTTTGTTATTTGTATGCATTGTTTTATATTTGGAATTCTCTGAATTTGGGAATATAGATTGTAATAAATTACTACAATGAAGTGCATAATGAATAGGGTAGGTTGTGGTTGTTGTTGTTCACGTCACACACCTGTTGAGCGTGAAAATTGCACTTTTGCTAACAAGGTTGAGTCACAGGACCACACCTGTCCTGCAATTCATCTGAACAGGTGCGAAGTGGGCTAACCAACTGCTGTACCTTGTAAAACTTTAAAAACCCTAATTGTTATCCCATGCCACGTGGCCGTTTCCCCCCTCTTCAACTCACATCACTCTTTATAACAAGGGGGAATCGTGTAAACATTGTTCCAAATGTTTCATATTTAATTTTACAACTTGGAACAAAATTTTTAATGTGATTTTTAATGAAATACACTGTACAACTTTTAATGTAGTTCACATGCAAATGTGAGAGAATTTATTTAAATACTATGTACAATTTGATGTATTTAAATTTCGTTCCAAATGTTGAAAGTACCCAATGCAACTTTGTTCCAAATATTTAAAATTATAAATATATATTTTTTGAGTTTGAAAAGAGTAAAGAAGAGTTGATTTAATGCATGAATTAGTTTTGAGTGTTACTTTTGAGTGACATACAGGTGTTAGGAATGGCTGGACCCTGGGGCTGTATGTTAATTTGGTGAGTTCACTTTGACCCTGACCTTGAAGCAGGGGGCGTGTCTTATGTTTGTTACTGTGATGATTGGCAGGTGTGGACGTGACTGGGTTGGACTGAGGCAACAGTTATGCCTTGTTAGTCAATCAGAAGGGGGTGGGACCTTAAGGTGAGAGGGAACCTCCTTCAATTCACACAAGACCCACATGTCCAAGGTTAAGACGTGCACTGAGTTGTTTACAAGGATTGTTTCTTGAACTTCACACTCACTTCATGTACATCATTTTAACATTTCACCTCGATTTCCAGCTTATTTTTCCTATTTATTATATAAACTTTTCTGAATTTCGTATTTGATATTATATAGTATTTTAACTTGTTTTTGTATTCCTTTAAAAAATATTGCAGAGTTGTTTGAGGGGAATTTTTCCTCGTTGTAGGGGTTAAAAATATTGGTGAACAAAATGGAAGAAGGGCATAAAGATATTTTACGGCTCATTGCGAATGCAAAGTTTTTTGTTCATTGCTCGTTTTATATTGTTCTAAATCCTGAAAATGAGTACGTAGCACACTCGTAACACCCTTCTTTATATCTGCATTTATATGTGCAAGTTTAAGCCGGGATTTTACTGCCACAATGTGGGCACTAACTAGAGAGAAAACAAAACCCGAAGCGGATATTAAGCAGTTTGTTTTTCTTGCGCCAACAACAAAAACGAGTTTATGTGATGCAGTTGCAAAATTGCATATGGACAGTCCAATAAACAGCAAATTATCTCCTCAGTATTACATTTTTCTGTTTTGCTTTGCAAAAAGCAATATTTTTTACGTATTTCACTTTAAGTTTGCCGCTAAGCCCCTCCCTTGGCCCCTCCCTCTGCTCCTCCCCTGGCCTCTCCCCCTCATTGCCCCGCCTACATCGTTTTTCTTCTTCAAAGTTTGTGAGTCTTAGAAAATGACAAATTTGAGATTTATTTTAAATTATAAGCTCCGCCCAAACCAACCCCAAACCCCACCCTTTAAAATTTAATTGGTGAAGGCGTGATTGATTGGCCAATGGCAGGTGAGGGGCGGTACAGTAGGCGGGGTAGAAGGCGTTAACTTCTGAGAGACTTACATAATTAATTTCACGTGGAATAATGCGTTTCTGCAACGTTAACTCGACTATAGTGGATTTACTTTAAGCTCCTCCCATTCCCGCACTTTGACACGCCTACTTATTAAGCCACGCCCTCACCCACCATTCATCGGTTACATTTCTCAATGCACATGGAAATGTTGGAGATATATTTTTGAAAGTTTTAATTTAACGGTGTAACCAAACATGAAATATTTGACTCAGGAAGTACATACTACAGTGTTTTCCACATTCAAGAATACAGTTTTAAATTTACAGTCAACTCCACATTCTGTTATTTATACATATAAAAAATTTACAATATAATGTTGCTGCCACAGGTTCCACTGTACTGTTCATTCCTGTTAATTGGGACAACATTTATAATATTATTAGTTACTTCTGAAGAGGAAAAAGATTGCAGAAATCGTGGAACTTCGCTTAATAGCGCCTTAATACTTCAGTTCCTTTGTGTCCCCATTAACCGGACTCACTGTAAATACCTAGTCACGTGTTGGCATTGTAAGAAACTTTTTTGTTAAATGAAGTTAGTGCAAACAAACACGTATAGCAGATGGGAAACAGTTGGCAGGCAGGGAAAAAAAGTCCAAGTGTTTTGGTTCACTATTTATGTGACACGTGATTGCAATGATTACAAGTTAGGGGCGGGGCTTGTTGGTCCCCAGCCGCCATTAGACATTGTACTACCTATGTAGTAGGTAGGACCAAATTGTGGGTCTTATTGTGCACCAAATTTGAAGGTGGCACTTAATTGGCATTTGATGAATTGGTGGATTCGGCGGCCATTGGTAGCCATTGGCGATCGAAGCGCCCCCTGTGTGTCAGCTCACGCAGTTCTCCTTTAACGCTTTAATCGCCTTAATCCCCTCTCCTCACTGTGCAATTTTTTCTGCAGCTTCTTTTTCTCACTTGTGACTGGGCAATCGGTTGTGATTAATGGCGCCGTGTGACGTCACCGGACGCCATTTTTTTAACCCTACTTGTCTCGTTTCATTTATTTATTATTTTGTAGCGTGAGCAATTATCATTTTCCGTTTGTAGTAACAGTAGTAGTAGATCATGTTTTTGTTGCAGAGTTTTCAACATTGCTGACTTCCCATTGGCTGTTCCAAAACAATTTTTCCAAAACTTAAAAACAGTTTTTAAATTTTGTTGCAAAGTATTAGTTGAGTTCACATTGGAAAGTAGTTTGCTTTGCTGATGAATAGTCTAATTGTGTAGTGTAATTCAGTTGTGTTGCAAAGTACTATGCAAAGTGGTTTGTTTAAACTGCAAAGTGGTATGTTTACTGTTAAAGATGTTAATGGTTTATTAATTGCAAAGTAATTTGTTTTTACAAATAAGTATGTTTTTGTTACACTAATTACTATAAGTTTTCACTGCAAAGTAGATATGTACATAATTGCTAAATAAGTTTTAAATGGTTTTGTTGCAAAAGTAGTGCAAAGAAACTGCATTTATTTCGGTAAATATTACGGTTTATTTGCAAAGTAATATTTTACTGCTAAATAGTTTATTTCAGTTTTATTGCTAATGTTCTACTTATATGTACAATGTAATTTGGTTTACTACATTATTTAGATTAAATTGTTGCGAAGTAGTTGCACTTATGCTATTGCAAAGTGATTTTGGGTTTAGTTGCAAAGTATAGCTGTTTGCAAAGTATAATTTGTTCTGTTGCAAAGCATTTTCAAACGTGTGTATAGTGCATATGAGCATAAGGTACAACCAAAATACCCATATATGGTATGGTGCAATTAGGCTACGTGTCCTTGCACTTTGAAAAGTAGTCCCTTGGATATTTTGCAATACTAACTTTATTTGTAAATATAGATCAATAAAATGCAATGAGAATTGCAGTATGGCAAATATATAAGCTATATAACTGCCATAATGTGGATTTCAGTACCGCATAATCGATTGAAAACAAATTCGTAACGGAAAATCGGGGAAAATGCGCTAGTGGTCAAATGATTGGTTGTACCTTATGCTCATATCAACTATAGTTTGGTATTACAAAGTGCATATTGCAAATAAGTATTGCATTGCAAAGTAGTGAGGTGGTGAAAAAACATCGCAATAAACTACGTGTTATTATTACAAAGTTGCAGTTTGATAGGAAAGCTGCGTTTGAGCGCGGCAACGTGGCGTTGTAGGTGATTAATGGCGCCGTGTGACGTCATCGGGCGCCATGTTTCTCCATTTATTTACGATTTCTCAGCGTGAGCAATTATTATAGTTGTTGGCGAGGCGCTTATTTGCTTTGTTTCACCATAACTCTGCCAACTGTATAGTCGTTGCCAACTTGTTCACAGGTTCATGACACCTTTTCTTAACTCCTCCCACTCGTTCGTTCCCACCCACCCCATTTATTACTTTTACATTTTTCCTCCACCTGCTAAACGTCGCTCAAAAATTGCGGAATTCCGATTTTTAATTACCGCATTTTTGCTTCGCTTAAACACAAGACACTGGAATGTGACTGAAGTTTCCCAACTTTCATCAAAACTGTCTCTCAAACTTTAAAACTTTTGCAATATTCAATTTTGCAAAGTGGACATTTTCTTTTCTGTTTTTTCCCCTCCTCGTTTTATTACCTAGTAATTTTTTGTTTCTTTTAAAACCATTTTGAAAATGAGCTATTGTTTCTCTCATCCGAATAGCGGAAGTTGGCAGCGAATATAGTAATTATTTTAATTCCGTTTCCGGTCTGTAATTTTTCAATATGTAATAAGGATAATATTTTACAGAATGTCATTTTTTTGGCTCCTCCCCCTCCCCTCATAATGTCTTAATATCGCAGCGAATAAAAAGGGAAATTATACTGCTAGAGGCTTGCGTTTGGGACACGCCTATTTTGTTAGTTCCAGGTCGACCGTGGTCAATCGATCAGCAAGCCACACCCTTTTCTGGTCTGCAAGTGCCCATTGGGAATCATGATTTCACTATGGTATATTATTGACACAATGGAGAAGAGATGCATATTGTGAAATTGCGGTGGAATTGGAGTTTTATGATGGATTGGGGCGGAGCTTTGTGATTGATTGGCCACACTGATCCTGAAACGAGCATTTGTAGTTCTTTTGCATGTAGGCCCTATGGAGGAAATAATTGACCCATATCCCACCAACTATTCCCTCATTTTACCCGTAATATCATCCCCAAAACCAATTAACCACGCCCACTGTCGTATCTTATTGGTGTTTTGTTTGTAGTGGGGAGGAGCCGAGTATATACTATTTCGGGTATTTGATTTTAAAATTACCACAGACTTTTCAAATTATAAATGATATTATTGTTTTGTCTTCTTACCAAGCTCTACACTGAGACCTGTAAGCACTTGCTTCTCATTGGCTTGTCCTTTACAGGAGGTGGAGCCGAGTATATGTTTATAATTATCATTATTTTCGCGCATAATTTTCATTTCAACTGCCAGTTTCAAATAGTATTCGGTCTGTGGTAATCTCCACAAGATTTCAACCCTCAAAAACCCACCATCTATTCCTATTGGTCTATTGGTGTATTGTTCTCTGTGGGAGGAACCAAGTACATTGCGAGTATATACACTATACAATTTCACCTTTGTGTTGAATATGGTCAACTCTCCCAATTTTGTATTCTTCATCTGTGCGTAAGATCATCGTTAAGTCCCACCCACCAAATGCCCTCTAATTGGTCTATCTTTTCAGGAGGAGGAGCGTAGTGCACAGCGAGTATATACTGTTAAGATTAACTCTTTTAAAGTTAAATTGTGTTACCACTTCAGTTTTTAGTATGATTTTAAAATGCTACGTGAAGTCAACTCATAAAACACTCCCTCGTCTCTCATTGGCTTGTTGTTTGCAGGGGGAGGAGCTTAGTATAGCTATTATAAAATCCAATGTTTCCGAGTTACAGTGAGTTACCACTTTAGTTTTTAGTATGATTTTAAAATGCTGAATGATGACAACTCATGAAACACTCCCCCTCGTCTCTGATTGGCCTGTTGTTTGCAGGGGGAGGAGCTTAGTATAGCTATTAAAAATGCACTGTTTCCGATTTTAATTGAATTAAGTTGATGAATCACTGATATTTATTTTGGTTAATTTTTGTCAGTTGGGTCGCTGTCTATGATTGGCCGATACATTTTGAGTTTGGTGGTTGTAGATTTCTATATAGTGGGGCAATTAATATCAATTTTTGGGGCGTTGGAAAGTTCAAAGTGCGCATGTGCACAACTCAAACAGGAAGTGTATGTGGCGTTGTTAATTATGATTAGGGCTCATAAATAATGTGCTAATAGCGCTTCACTGAATGCTATTTTCACATGAGTGATGGGCACTTTAGCAGCCATTTTCTGCTTTAAAACCCGGGGTCAATCGGCTATCTCGTTTTACAGGGTGATTCCGTTAACGAGCAACACTTGCCCTCATAATAATTACATTCTCTGTTTCTTTCATTTCAGTTTCAACTAATACAACTAATGAAGGGAAAACTTACTACTACTGGCAAAGTGGAGGAAAACCTGAGCAGGTCTGAAACATTTCTTTTTACTATATTTGTGAAAAACTTTAGAGGTTTATTTAAGTTATATTTCTTAATATGATTTAGGTAATGTGTTAGTTTGGCATTATGAAATTTATTATTTCACAATTATAAATTAATTTTGAAATTGTACATGTTTTATTATTTTCATTATTTTTTATTAACATTTCTTAATGTACAATATAGTTAAAATTCCACGTATTTCTTGGGTTATACTTTATACATGTTGTAGCATGGGAATTATTGAGTTGACAGTCTAATATACGTCATCGATCATAATCAAACGTTGTCACACAATTGCGTTGCCATGGGAACAGAAATTTATTTTTGCAGCATCATATAAATGGAGTAGATAGAAATGTCTTTTGAAAATTGTTTGCATGTTGATCCTATTTACGGCTGAATAAGTAAAGAGGTTGTTTTTGGAGTTGAGTTGTGTGGTTTGAAGGTGGGCCAAATGTTTCTCCCCTCTATTTTTTCCTGAACGCTAAATGAAATCAAGATGATGTTTGTGGCTTTGCCAATGTTTTCTTTACTTTTTTCTCTCTCATATTGAATTATTCATGAATGAGAATTGGAATTTCACCGCAGCCAGTTATATACCTAATTCCCAATGGTACCGTATTCCCTTGAAAAATTAAACACCATATATATATTTAGTTGGAAATAATTTATACTGCTATCATCTGAATGGAAATTATTGTTGACTTTAACTTCGCTTTCTCTCTTTTGATAACGAGTTCGTAAACAAAATGCGACTTTTCAGATTAAAAATATAGTAAATACAATTAAAAGATATTTGTTTTTCCCCGCAATTTCTCTTGCAGTTAATAAATAATATAACAGTTGTATTTTAAGCATAGTTGACTTTTGATAAAACAGTTTAATTAAGTTTTTATAATAGCTTTGTGGGAAATTAGTATATCATTTTTTCCTGTTACATTAATCCCATTTTTCGCTTTTACGAAATTCATTTTTCGCTTTTACGAAATTCGTTGTGCAATTTCACAAAGTGCAATTCAATATAAACACCTTCATTTTCTGTGTAAATACGTTCACTTTTGAAAAAAATATATATATCGAGTAAAAATAAAGCACTCTAAATGTCTGGAAAAACACGAGTGTGTTTTTGTTGCATGCACCAGTATGTAGTACATTTACATAGGACATCGATCTATTTTGCCGGGCAACACCGACTTCCGGTTTGTCCTTCGTTACGTAGGCGTTAACGTGTAAATAAATAGCAATGGGTCGATAGTTTTTAGACAAGTACATTGAAACTTGTGTATGCTGACCACTTACAGCTCCAAAAAAAATCCGGTCAACTTTTACAGGTGGTCAACATATTTAAAAATGCATGGAAAATGAATGTAGGGCACTGTACTACTAGTAAATATTATATAAACACAGAAAATGACGGCCAGAATTAAAATTATGCATTAGTACAGCGCTGGGAGAAAAATCGCCATTCCGGGGAAATTTCGGCGTCCAACGTGAAGCCAAATGGCCGATGACGTCACAACATAAACCCCTATGAACAGGAATTGCAAAAGGGGTCTTCCATGGTGTCAAATTACAGGGCAGGAAATTGTCTATACAGTGGTCAACTTTGTCAGGTGGTCAACATGTAAGGGTGGTCAAGTTCACAGGTTTCACTGAACAGGTTTTCAGAGTTAGTAATTACCGTTATGAGAGATAAAAAGGGCCACCAAAGTTGTCATTTATGACCTTTGAAAACAAGGAACAACACTATCTTACCACTCACTATCTTGTCGTTTTATGGACACGGCCATCTTTGCCACAAAAGACAAACCACACATTACAAAATGGCCGACCACGTGTTGACACGTAGCGCCCTCTGGCCATTTACAGTGCTAAAATTTGGAGCTGCAATTTGCACTTTTTTTAAATATATACCAGGTCAGTAGTATGTGTGAGGTCTTCCTCCATTCCTTTGAACAGCAAACTGAACAACATGCAAAGTTCCTGCATGCACCCTAATGGTTTTTATGGTTTTACAACCGCATTCTTACCTTTAAACGCAATAAAAATGGTTGGACACAATGGCATTATGGGAGAGGAAAAGTTTTAAATTGTAATGTATCTAACTGTTTCTCAGTGAAACTATTTACATGTTAATCAGTTTATTAGTTTTTAAATGTTACCATGTACATCATCCGCCATTTTGTTTTGTGGTTAATACAGACACAAAGGGACTAAAGTATTAAGGTGCAATTGACCGATTTAAGTGAGTTCTCATTGGTTGAAAAACGTTCGGAAAATGGCGTCCTTATAGAGGAAAAACCTGTTTTCTTCCAATCATGTTGCGTAATTTGACTCCTTGCGGACTCCATATTTGAAATGGGAGGCGTTTAATGAAATTGGACAATTGACCCTTGTTGAGTAAGCACCTCCCATTGCCAAGATGGAGGCTGCAGTGAGGCAAGTTTACACCGTCTCATTGGCTGAAAACAAGTTTTCTCGCTACGGACGCCGTTTTCCAAATACTTTTTTGTTTTCTTCGGCAAATGGCAGGACACTGAAAAAGGACCAATTGACCAATTTCATGTGCCCTGCCATTGGCTGAAAGGCAGATTAAAAATGGCGTCCTAGTGGCCTCACGTGGCACTATCGATGCGCTCGTTTTGATTGGAAGGTTTGGGAATATGAAACACCGCGCCCAATAAGGAACAGCCAATAGAATGAGCCGAGGGCATAGTACCACACGAGACCACTAGGGGCGCTGGGGCTGCGTGTCCATGCCTTGGTCTTCTACTGACAATAAGGTTGTATAATTTTCCACATCTCGGCCTCCATATTGCCAATGGGAGGTGCTTAATGAAATCGGTCACGGCTCCGATATTTTGTCAAAAGTGATTATCGATAATATATCGATATGGGGACAGACTGATTATCTCGTTTGGTCATTTTGAAAAGTAAATGGCCACCACTGAACTGAGATGTGGAGGGAAAACGATGTATAGGTTTGGTTGATATGTAGTGAAATGGGCTGGCAGCATGTGTGTGGGTGGAGTTTGGCGCGTTTTACGAGCGCTGGTCGCCATTGGTCGCCATGGCAACGTCGGCCAGCTCTCTCTGCATGGTCAGTGCAGTATTGACCCATCGTTTTATTAGCTGACATGAATGAAAAACGCGAAACGAATATCACCCACCAATCACGTGACACTGTCCCCAACGTTTTTACGACGTTGCTACTTGGTTGTGCCACGTTCAACTTGTTCCCTCTCACCGCACAACTTCAACCTAAAAACCGCAGCAGAAACCGGGAAAAAACTACAAAAACCTCACTTTTTATGCAACAAATTCAACTTATTCGCAAATTTCTATTATATAGGACTAACTTCTGTTTTCACCAACAAGCTCATAATGCTGTCGACTCTCTTTCACTAATTTAAACTACCCACCTAGTGCGCAAATTGGCCGAGTTAGAATCCATTTGACCTTGAAGTATTGTTCCAAGGTCATCAGCACCGCCATAAATGAATGTCTCCCTGCCATGTTACAGACAGAAATGTCATCATGTTTGTTGTTTGTCACTTCCTGTCCAAGTTATTAACGATTTCCACAGACTTTTGAACCACCCTGTATAGTACGCAATGGGCCTAATTATAATGGGAATATTCTATAAGAAAATTAGTTATGTTTTTCTTTCATTTTGTTTACTTGCTTTGTCACCGTATATCGATTTTATTTGTTTAGACCCATTTTTGTTTCCACTTTTCTTTTATAAAATTTATACAATGGATTATAATATTTACACAAAATGTTTTTCTACGATTTATAAAGTTGTCCGTTTTGTTTTTCTTCCATGTATATATTCAGAGTAATAAGTGGGTAAAATTTGGGATTTTTCTTATGAAAAAAATGAGGGGAGAAAAAATAAGGGGAAAGATGGGGGCTTGCGATTGGCTGATTGCAGATTCAAGATGGCGGCGTTGCAAATTTATTCCTGGCCACCGACAATGGACCTGGTTTTTATTGTGCGGAAATTTCGGACCGGGCTGACGTCAACCGGAAGTTGGTGCTGTATTTATGCGTGTCCCAAGATGCCCCATGCCTCAAACCCCTCCCATTTTTACGCCCCTCCCACCGGATGATGACATGCCCAAGTCCACCCAACATTTTTATCTGCCCAATTTACATTCGTCTAGCAAGAGAAAAAGAAGGGAAGGGACAGAAATGAAAAATAAAGCCGAATAATATTGCAGTTACCGAAATCCAGTGTTACGAATTGCAAATTTAACTCGTCACAATGGCATAACAAAACTTTTTATAACTTTTCATGCGCAATGATGAAATGACAATTGCTGGAATACGTATAGTATAGCAATAAGTAACAGTAACAGTAATAGTAACAGTAATAATGTCCTTTAAAGGTGAACTGACACGGTTTTGTAACGTACCTTGATAATCGGACTTATAAGTAGTTATTGTGTCCCTTATAACACTGGAGCAAGCAGAAATCGATTATAAATTGAAAAACAAAAGTTATGAGCGTTTTACCGAATGTGACGTCATACAGCGCGCAGAGCGTTTCCATTGAAAAGGTACTGGAAAAGGTACTGGGTTGCGCGGCTGCGAGTATGGGGCACTCACGGTTCGAAATGTAGTTTGTACAATGCCGTCTTTCACTATGGGATGTCGTTGGTTGGGACAATTTCATTGTTTTGGAGCAACAGACATTTCATACTGAGCTATGGCAGCGCAAGGTGTGACGTCACGGATCGGTAAAACGCTCATAACTTTTGTTTTTCAATTTGTAATCGATTTCTGCATTCGCCAGTGTTATAAGGGACACAATAACTACTTACAAACCGATTATCAGGGTACGTTACAAAACCGTGTCAGTTCACCTTTAAGTGTTTTAAAGGTGAGGTTTTAAAGGGAACCTTGCATGTGAAGGAAAAAGTATAAAAAGGAATAGGTGTGTTTTTTAAAGTTTAGTGCAATGAAAGTTTAATATTGGGTTTCTGGGGACAGCGTCTCGGATCCTCACGTTAATGGATCGAGACGTGTTTGAAGTGTGTAGGATACGGAGCAATGGCACTTTTCCAGCATATATACCTACACTTTTCTTGCTATGAATGTTATTTTTTATTATATATTTTGTGCGTTGATCGTGCGACATTAACGCACCCATAAATCCGTCCTAATTGCGCCATTAGCGAGCGCAGCGCCCCCTTCTGGCCCTTGCACTCACTAAATTATTATTTGCCTCTTTTCCCCATATACTCTGCATACACATTGCATTGCGTATGGAGAAGGAGGGGGATCATTGGCCCAAATCTCTCATGCACAAACCCCTTATTTCCTTCCCATTAATTTGTACATTTTCACTTTGCCAAATTCCTCCTTTTTTATCTCCTTGTTTTCAAACATGTTGCATTTGAACACACACACGTATTTGCATCGATAACCCACTTATTTTTCACCGTATATACTTGTGTATATCGCATAAAACATTCATTAATTTGCCATGGTGTTGCCTGAAAAGGAAAAAGTAATATGGTCTGTTCAGAATTCGGTATAGAGATATCGATGTGGGGCCCTCTGGTGGCAGTTTAACGCAAAGCGCTCGAAACCTACTGAATCTTACAACAACCTGTCTTATCCTTAAAAAAGTACCTCTTTCCAGTGTTGAATAAGCAATAACTTTCACCTGGCAATGCGGGAATCTGTTATTGACCGCTCGGTGTGACGAGTAGTGTGTAACGAGTAGTGTGTGACGAGTAGTTATTGTGACCAAATGTGTCTATGATTTCAGCTGTGTGTTGAATAGTGTGACGAGAAGTGTGTGACGAGTAGTGTGTGACGAGTAGTGTGTGACGAGTAGTGCGTGGCGAGTAGTGCGTGGCGAGTAGTGCGTGGCGAGTAGTGCGTGATGAGTAGTGTGGGATGAGTAGTGTGTGACGAGTAGTTATTGTGACCAAATGTGTCTATGATTTCAGCTGTGTGTTGAATAGTGTGACGAGAAGTGTGTGACGAGTAGTGCGTGGCGAGTAGTGCGTGGCGAGTAGTGTGTGACGAGTATGTGTGTAACCAAATCAGTTGTCTATAAGTGAGGTTCACTGTATAATTTTAATGCATTTAAAAATACAATTAAGTTATATGTAGTTACAGGGTGGTTCAAAAATGACAAGATTTTGAACTTTTTATTTGTTTTCCGATCTTAATGGGAGTAATTTGCAGTTTTAAATTATTGAAAAATGTAAATTTGATGCGGAAATCTGGTCTAGTTTCTGTCCGTTATCGATTTGAATGGGTTTAAAAAGTAGCAAACGTCTTGATGCTTTTAAAATTAGCAAGTGCTTTTCATGAGGGAAACGTCACGTGACATGCCAGTCGATTTCTGATGAAAAGAAACTCGAATTTCACCCGATTAATTCTCTGCCATGCACCCAATCCCCCAGTTGCAAATATAATACGGTTTTGAATTTGAAGCACACAGCGCCACCTGGTGGTCACCGATCTCAGATCGATATTATAATTACTATTGCCACTTTTATGGGACAACATTGAAGGGTTGCACCGTGTCATTACTGTTTTATGCGCCTCAATGTTGTCCCTATAATTGCATCACCCTTTTATCTATGCTATAACGTTGCTTGAAATATTTTGCTAAGTGCCAATTTAACGATGTTTCGTCACTGTAATTAAAGTACAATAGACACTTTGAATTTTCTCGAACGAGAAAATTTAATACGAAATTGTAATAAAAAACGAAATAAATAAAAAAGAT
>JAQFZQ010001708.1:0-17723 GCA_034696005.1 Glomeris marginata
TGGCCGCAATTAGTCAATAAGTTTTGGCGAGACCGCACAGACACACAAGTTTCCATATTTTTGTCCAGAAGAGTATAATCGAATGAATTTATGAATGAATAATGAAAATACTTGTAATGAATACATTTTAAAGATAAGTTTGTTCATTAATGAACAATATTTCACAACTTTTTTTAGACAATGTTGGAACTAAAATTAATATAAATTCCAAAAAGAAAAATATACAGTTTAATATATTCATATTTACTATGCTATCCTTTGTGTTAGTTGATAAAGTACTGTTTCAGGTATATACCTATATACTGGAATTATAATTCCAGTGTTGTATTTTGGAGGTAATATACACTTAACCTATTGATTTTCTAAGAAGCTAAATGGATAACTGTCAAATCTAGAAATACATAGTATGTATATAAAGTTCTTCATCCATTATGTAAACTTTCATTAGAAAATTGTTTTTAAGTTGGACAAATGGCCAAGACCCTTGCGATTCTGTCATTGACAGGCTTTGTTACAAAGATCTAGCACAGCATATTGACCACTTCTCTGCATTGCACACATTTATTGTGCTCCAATTGTAAGAAATTTGCAATGAAATTCCGAATTGTGCTCATATTTATTACACTTTAATACATATTAATTATTTTCAACTTTCCAATTACAACTAAACTGCCATTAAACATTGTAATTTGTTTCATGATAAAATTGCATAGCATTACAGCAGATTAAAACACCATAATGACTCATGTGGTTCATAAACTCGTACATACCAATGCTTTTAAGGCACTACACTATTAAAATTTTTGCTGTTTCTATATGAACTGTTTACGGATTTCTTCACATTTTCTCCATTTGAAGACCTCGTATTTTCCCATAAAACTTGAACTCTAATTTAGAGTTTTATAAGTATATCCTATATGGAGCTTTAATACAAAGTGCATATATTAATTCATCGTTTGGATAATGTGTACAGTTTTTATACTATTTCCGGTTTGTTATATTCACATTAGTTAACATTTATATTGCACTAAAGTAATTGTGAGAATAATAGAAAGTTGGTATGAATGATATTACAAAAGAGTTAAACACGCTTTTTATATGCAGGTATATCAAAGAGCTTTTGTTGTGTAAGCTTTGAGGCGAGTCTTGTTTTTGTTTTGGTTTGTTTTTTGTTGTTTTTTTATTAACCGCAGTGTAATACAAAAGAAATAATGTTTGTATGTGCACGCACTGTTGCTGGTGCTGAAAGATAATACATCTAAGGACACGTCTATTTAATGCATTAGCGACTTTTACAATGCATGGCTCCGCATTTTTCAATCACATGCTATAGCTGTATCAAAGCTTGCCCATTCAACCAGCACGCAATTTACTGAAATTGTTCCTTTTTGTTTAGTATAAAAGATTCGAAATAACAATGACCATTCATATGTTCTTAAACTGTGGGGTATATACACCTTCCCAGTTGAGATGTTAGCTGGTTTCTTTTGTACTCAAACAAGGATACATTCTCGTATATACGAAAGTGTGCAATTAAGTTACATTTTCCCACAAGTGAAAATATAACCAATTCTATGCATAGTAGCCGTTTGATCTCATTGTCAATGGAAAATGAACTAAACAATTTTCATATTCCATTTAGAGCAATAATTTAATGGGTCCCTTAATTCAATTTGAAATTTGTAACTAATGAGCTATCATCAAAGACCTAGAAGTCCAGTTCTATACTAAAGGTTTATGATCCAGATTAAATCTAAATGAATTATTCGTTTATTTATATATTAGATAATTGTCAGGTAATTTAAAGGTGAACTAACATGGTTTTGTGAGGTATTCTGTATAGCTTAATCTAAACGAAGAAAAACCTCAAGAAATAAAGTGTTGCAACGAAATCTCTGTGGAAATTAGTAGAAAAACTTGTCACCACTTACATTTCGACATAAGAGTGTCATTTTTGGACGGGGGTTATTAAGTCAGAAGGTTCATCTTTGCTTAACCGACCTTAACGATGAGGTGAAAAAATACTTTGTCAGTTCTCCTTTAACATTTGAAATAAAATTTTCGTGATTATGTGCTTATATTTATATATTTGGAAGAACAATTGAGTTAATTTATGAATAAATCTTGAGGAAATGTAAACTATATGTTTGCAATAATGTTGAGAATGATTTTTTGAATGAGACATAATGAAGAAATTACAATTAAAATATCTTGTGAGGGGGTCAAGAGCAGCAAAATGACTGAGCAATATTTCGATTTCAGTGACCCTGCCACAAACATATTTATACACATTTCTTTTTAAATACTATGGTTTTTGTTTTAGGGAGAGTGGGTTCAGCTTGTGCAATAGGTTCATTAAATGTCACATAGGGGCGCTGCGAAAGCATGCAGCAATATGGCGGCATCTTTATTGGAAAATCATGAGCAAGACCCTACCCTTGCTTGTGCATGCATGCCCTTCGTTGGATATCCACCTGGTCCTGTCCGCCCTTGCACCCAACATGATAAACAATCAAACATCACCTGCCAGGTGTTTATTGTTGTCACTTCGTTACAGAAGCGGCGCCATCGATGGCATGCCACCCATACCAAAAAATGTCTCTCGCCATATTCTCAATCGAAATGAAAAATCAACATTTTTATGATGAGAACCTATTTTTAGCAAGTTGGTTTTTCTTCCTCATTTTGACAATTTAACAAATTATACCTCTTTCCAATCTTTGAATAATGCCATTTTTGATATATGAGGTCTGCTACTTTCATTGAGCTCAACTTGGTTATTGCGTTCTGTTACACTGGGAAAAAAACCCCAAAAAACAAGAAACATTTCTGAAAAAGCAGCCATAAAGCGGTGAATCCTTTTGAAAGTTATTACTTGCACAATGTTCAGTTAAAATTACAGTAATCACAATAGCCTTTATTTTTTTCTATACCTCTGTATGTATATGTACCTACCCATCTCTTCACTGAATTACAAAAATAAGCCCTATTGTTGTTGATATTCTGCAAGTGTTTGTAATGATACATTTTATAACGGTTATTTCTAAGAAAAATGGAGATGCGATGCGATTTAATTAATATACAATTATTTCAAAAGTTACATTCAAAGTTCTTAACAATATGCTGGCCTGGCACTTATTCATGAACAAAGTAATTCGTGCAACAAATCTGCACCATAACATCATTTCTTCCATACAGGAAAACCAAATAAGATTGTTGAATTATCCAAACTATATAGTTTGAATCTATACCTTATCTGCAATTGGCCTACAATATGGCCTACAAAATAGGCTTAATACATTTCAACTAATGCAAAATTTGTTGCTGTGCAGCACCTCCATGCACCACTCAAATATTGCAATAGTTTTTTGTGATGATAAACCTTAAAAAAACCTTAAACAAAAGATCGAGGTCTATATTCCATCATATTGCTGATCAATATTAATTAAGTTGAAGATTTCTGTTGTATGCATGCTGTCGTATGTAATGTATTTTTTAAAAACAGTTTAATAAGTTTTAGCCAGCGGATCATATAGAATTTGGATTACTTGATATGAGGCTATAATGGGAAAAAGTTTAAATCAATTACTGCAACTGGCATGTGGACTGGCATGTGAACATCTGTTCATGTGTGTTTTGGTGAATTTCGAACGTTCCATTCTGGTTTTCGAAAATCTAGAATAGAAGGGTAGTGTATGAAATGGTCTATTGACATCCAGCAAATACCGAATCTGACAGAGCTATCCAGAGCTATTTGAAATTTTCGGCGGTGCCTTGTGGTTGGCTGGCCATCAATGCTCCCTCACATCACTGATGGGAAAACAACAGTTCAAATGCCACAAACAATGAAGGTATTGTATTAATGATAAATTGTAACTAAATACATATGCAAATTTTAAAAGAATAAGCAGTGAATACAAGCTTGATCACCTCTGATCTGTTAACAGATTTGGTATTTTCTGGATGTCTAGTCCATTTCTTAAATTTACACTATACCCTTTGGTCTAAATTTTCGGAAACCATAATGGAACGTTCGAAAGTCACCAAAACACACCTGATCAGATGTTCCCTAATGTGCAGGTCATGTTACAATACTTTTGTATGTTTTATTAGTGATTACTTTCAGTTTTATTAGTGCCACAACACCTCGATGAATCGCCCTGTAGTATATTAATGCATAGAACATGCTGAATATGGGGATGGGCGGTTTTTAGAGGTTTTCGAAGTGAGTGAGTTGTATTTGCGCACCAGCTATGTGGGATTTTGTGTAATTGGCTGATGTTTGCTGAAGTTGGCAAAGTGAAGGGCAATCGGCGGCATGTGCCCGCCCACACCTTCCAGTTTCGCACCACTACTACACACTATCGGCTTTCTGTGTGAGCGATATAGCGATAACAGGCGTGAATTACCGTCTTGGCATTGCTCTGCTCTCGGTGTAGTTGGTCACAAACCGCACTCTTTGCCTCGCACCGCTCTGAGCACGTGGCCCAACAGATAAACAGATAACGTCTTTCTATTTGTACTCTACTTCATGTGTGTCCTAAATATCGCTCGTGCTACCTACATGTGTACCTATACCAAGAATGTATAGGTACACATTGCATTTTCTGAAACATTAAAGGAGAAGTAGCACCCAAAATTTTGCAATGCCAATTGCAATCGTTGCCTCGGTGGTCGACTCATTTAAGTGCCCTCAAATCACATACCAAGTTTCAAAATTAATGGATGAATAGTTTCTGTGCAATCTGTGTGATAGATGAACGGATTTATCTATATTAACCAAATGTGAATAGTTTATTATGTAAGATGTTTGGAATGATGACACTTATTTTACAACCTCGTGAATTTGAAGCAAACAAATAAAACTAAATGGTGAGTAAGTGCGGAATGGACAAGAATGACTAGTGACGCAAACACCTTGTAGTTATACTGCAGTTCCCTGCTATAAAGGTGCAAGATGCAGTTAGGCACTGCCATAAAACAGTCAAATGTAGGTATGTGGTGGAGGTAGTAAAAATCACGTTTGTGTGTTTCTTTGAAGACCAGCATGCCGAGATGCCATCGAAAGGGGGTAATCAGTACCTACATTAAAGGCATCCAAGATGATAATTTAGTTTAATTGTTAATTAACGTACTTGTACATATTAAAATGAATACAGACGTAATTACTAATTTAGTAGCATGCACGTGTTCAGGGGTAAAAAACAGGTTTTCTTAAATACTTCGAACTATAGAGTGTGACAATAACGTTGTTAGAATTTTAAATGTGTTATTTTATAAGCACGTCATTTTATTCAGAATCCTGTAAATTATTTTTAGCATGTACATATACAGTAATATACAGGGTGAGTGAGCTATCTGTTGCGTGGTTGGTATATCTCAAATGAATGCAAATATAAAAAAAACAAGCATGCAAACATGATGTACACGTTGGGGGACATCTGCTAATGTGCACTTTGAGGACTTTGGAACACACAATCAGGGTGTTCGAAAATGCAGAATTTGTAACTTGCAAGATAGGCGGGTAGTATAGGTATAAATTAGGGAAATGATGTGTAATTTTCAAAAATTAAATTATGAAAAAATACGTTTCTGAAGGGCTTTTTCATGTACTTTAATGTAGTTGCAATAAGATTAGGAAATATAACAAAAAAGTATTCAAAACATCCATTTCAAAATTTCCCGTTATTCTGCCCCACACTGTATATGGTGTTGAGTAACGTTATTGCTGAATAGCCCCCAACAATCCCAAGTTTCACCCTGCTTCGACGATACATAGAAAACGCATCAGGGTAGGGATGGGATCGGTTCTCGGTGAACTGGGGTGGTGGGAGGAGCGGTGAACAAAGAAACTTTCTCTGGTTGCTTGTACATATAGTGTAGGCCTAGGATATAGTAGATGGCAAAACGTATAGGTGAATCTGGTCGGTTGCCTTCTGTAGACGCAAACAATTAGCGATCTCTGTCGACTGACAACAAACGTGCAGTCAGTCTTTTCAT
Source organism: Glomeris marginata (assembly GCA_034696005.1). Lineage (NCBI taxonomy): Eukaryota > Metazoa > Arthropoda > Diplopoda > Glomerida > Glomeridae > Glomeris > Glomeris marginata. Next base: position 6,001 of record JAQFZQ010001708.1, read on the forward strand.
GCACTGCAAAGTCTAAACTTGTGTCAACATTCAACCAAGGCTGCATGGGGCAATCGCACAGCACATTGACTGCGTTTCCACGTTATGACACACACATGACATCTGTATTTTGCCTTCAATTTTCTTTTAATACCTATCTTCCCACCTGACTTAATCAATTATCACAATTCAGTATAGTCTAAAAGTGCACGAACTAGCAAGCAATAATTGATGTTTTTCAGTAGCACCGCCTATTGGCAGAAGACCAGTTTATCTACTTTATCCCAACTAAGGACGCCATTTTTAATTGTTTTTTCAGCCAATGGCTGCTAACTGAAAAAGGTTATTTAACAGGCTTCAAGTTTTAGAAGTTTAGGATGAAAATATCTTCGACCGTTTTATCTCTGCTTATTGATCCATTTGGATCAATGAATACTCAGAAATATTGCATATATAAGTGTGGAATCTGCATTACGTGGAAGTCTTTCAAAACTTGAAAGTTAGTTATGTTCTATTAATTTTAGTAGAATATATACTGTACCTGATCCTTTTCCCACAAACAGTTTTATAATCACATGCATGACTAGTTTCATTCATACCTAATTTAACACCATCACCACCTTGTATCCATGTAACAATGAACCTTAAAATTATTTGGTTACCCAACACAAAGAGTACTATATTAGAAGTAACCGAGCCAACGGATGTCAAATATTTCAGCAGGTCGACGAAGGAAACCCAAGGTAGATCAGAAAATAGTCTAGTACTTTGATTGCAAATCTAGCTGCCATTGACAGGTAGTTACAGTGCGGTGACCCAAACGGATCAATAAACAGAGATAACGAGATTTTACTTGATCTTTAACCTTGAAGTCTGGTGATTTTCCTTGGTTGGTTCACCCTTGGATAATTTCAAGCAATAGTACTGTAGATTCTTGATGTAAACATAGCTTTACTATACATATATGTGCACGTTATTAAAATATTTACAAATTGCTATGTTCACACTTCACACATCAATCAATCTACATAGACGGAGACAGGCGACAACTCCCTATCTGGTATTATATAGTACTATTATCAAATATGAAACAAAATGTATTTTAGAAAGGTTGTGAAAAGTTAAATACTAAACAGAAAAATTGCAATATACCCCAGCGAATTCAAATCTGTGAATGTGCAACTAAAACAGAGCCAAATATCACCAGTGACGCCACGTGCAAGAGCTTTATTGCCACACCTTGTATGCTATACATGATAGCCTTTCCATGTGGGCAGTTGACATGTTTAATGTGTGGTCACTTGATAAATATTAGAAATGGTATTGGGAACGTAAAAGGAGATGAATATTAAGTAGGGTATACTATATTGTTTCCTTGGTTTGATGTGTGACCAGGCTTTTAACCTTCCCAGGTGATTCTGGTGCAAGAGAATCTTTGCCAGACATACTTACGCAGCAATAAGCACAGGGTTATAGGAGATTTGTCAAGAAAGGTTAGGGTTGGGACCCAGACGGCCGGTATAAGGTATAAAAAGGGAGGGTCGTAGGTCAAACCGGACAGGTGACCCCGAGGCATAGAAGAACGCACCCAAAGGGCAAACAAAATGTGTACCTAACGACACCTTAGGTACACGTTTGTTTGTCCGAGGAAGCAACTGCTTGACCCTTTCAGAATTGCATACACCTTCACCTAGTCCTAGTCTCCCCCCTCCCCCCACCCCATGCACCCATTACACGGGCAACAGATAACACCATTCGATATACTGCACACTGCCCCCTTCTATGCTTATGCATGAACGTTGAGTACACTTTGGGTCAGTCTGACCAAGGTCTGACATACAACCCCTGCATATAGCACTCTTTCTCTCCTTTCTCTTTCTTTACTTTTCCTTTCTATTCTTTTATATACAGTGCTGGTATTTTCACTGCACTATCGTCTCCCATTTCCTAGTTCTGTTCTCATCTATACCTGGCATAGGGTGTAAACTGTTCTGACGTGCTGGAAAATGAAACCATTCTTGTCAAAGTTTCTTTGGTTGACCTTGTTTATGAGCCATGTAACTGCTATGACCCATGCATTTGGACTGTGATCAATAATAATATAACAAAACTTATTATTATACTTTATCATAAATATGAATAGAATAACATTATAGGTATTGTTTGTCAGGAATAGAGTGTATTGTTATTGTGTATAAATTTGTCACTTTAAACCTCAGAGGCCAATGTAATAAATGAAGCACGACAGGAGGCCAAGGATTAGACTAAAATAATAAATTGGATTAATTGAAATGTGAATTTTACCCAATGTAAAGGACTTGGCATATATTATAAGAGCGTTCAACTGAAATTAGATCTCTATTTTTTATTTGGACAATGTTTGGGTCAGTAAAGGATTCGTAAAGGATTCGTTGAAAAACTCACCGTTGGCTTTCAGGAATTCTTCATACTGCTTGAAGTGATGACTGATACCGTCCAAGGAATAGGACTTGTTGCTCATTAAATCACTTGATCACAGCAACAACAATACCTGCATCCATGTTCAGTAGTTGTCAATTTACAGTTTTTTAGGGTTTGAACAAATGAAAGAACAGTTGTAAAGGCCAATTTCAATAAAGACATTGTGGCCCTAGTGATCATGTGATCTAAAGATCAACTGAAGTGATATTTTTTACGGGCAGAATCTGCCATTTCCTCATACAGTAGAATTGGTGCCTTATGCCAACGGTGACTTTTTCTAAAGAACCCTTGTGCGTGCAACTTCTTTACATATTGCTTTAATTTATTGACCCAAACATACTTGTGTATCTTTTAATTTGTCCAAATAACAAATTATGATCTAGTTTCATTTGAACAAAGTAATAGTACAACTCTAGCCAAAAGTATTGTCGCATTTTGCTATCCTGCAGCACATGATAGGCGACAATACTTTTGGCCACAATTATTATTTAATTACGATGCATGCTTCAGGGTGCAACATAAAGGGCACAACCAACTGTGTCATAAATGGTATTCTTTTTACATATTAAAATATAATATATTCATTTCGAAACAGTAGTTTGCAGGACACATTGTACTGTAAAAACTTTTGAATGGAAACCTTGCAGTTAATATTAATGGTATAGTGACAAGTTTGGACACATTACTGATATGTTATCACTTCACATAGTACAACCGGTTATTAAGCTGATATATTAGTCAACATTAATGACTTGTATGCCTGGTTGATTACTTTTTATATCAATATTGCCTGAAATGTGTTGCCAGTCTTGTTTATTGGATGGAAATAATCACTTTTGTTGCTCCATTTACTTTGCTAATTTCATATGATTGCAAAGGGGATTGAAAAGAATGCAGGGAAGTCAGGAATGTTACTGATTAAATTAAGACAGACTGTGTAATATTTTTATATCTTATTTAGCTCATTTACTGATGAGAGTTACAGTAATTGGAAATTTTTCTTGTGATACCGAAAGTTTGTCTTCGTTTTTTTCTTTTCTTCCACTGTACAGTGAATGTTTTTTAACATGGTTACCTGAAGTTGCTGCTTGTTAAACTGAAAACTTTCTTTTTTCATAGCTTTGCACAGGTGTGTTACTTGAAAGAGGTTTTCCTGCACTTGTTTTAATGAACATATGGCACCAAAATTTATCTCTAATTTCTTTCTGCAGTCTTGCGGTTGTAAAATTTTGCCAAGACCTTGAATTCATTAGCAACATTTGTCCTTTTATACTTTTAAAAGAAAAAATGTCCCCTGATTGCATCGCAGACTTTGAAGTCTGCAAAATATAGTCTGAAAACTCTCCTGTCTTGCACAAAGCTAATAATTTGTGTCAAATATCGCCTCGAATAATTGCATTGCAGCTGCATTTAGATCAGAAATTCAATCCAAGATGTAATCGCAGGTAAAACCATGTGCAAGGCAGCCATGTTTGATTACCTTTTACAGACGTGATAAGCAGACAGATCGAGCAAACTGCTTTATAATAGTCTTCAAATTCTGTAAGCTCAATTTACAACTCGTCATCTGAGCATGGTCAGTATGATATTAACAATTCAAAACATGCTTAACAGTGTTCAAAATGCGAGACATAAATTAGAATGGGCAAATACGTATGGCAGACCTGACCAATTACTGACTTTATAATTAATCTAAAAACAAAAGTGTACATTGTTTCATATACAAAAATATACATATGATTTATTTGTCTCTTGTGCGATCTGTAAGCTGCTCAATGCATTATTTAACATATAGAATATAACTTGGATAAATAAAAAACAAGGGATCGTTTGTAAAGGATGTCAGATATAGCAGGGGAGTAACTAAAGATGTTTTATGTATTTTTGAAGGAAAAATCTGAAATATAATATGACTACTGTATTATTTTCAGTGACCATTGCAAACCATAATCTTTTTAGGTTAGTATAGGTCCTGTAATTGCAAGGTTTAGTTTCAAGGAACACAGTATATATATTCTGTGGTGTATTTATATATATAGATTGCTTGTTTTGTGCTGTTCTGTTAAAACTGAGCCTGTGAAACGAGACCTGAATACAGATTTACTTTTCCAAATAATGGCATATTAATGAGATACAGTGTGGTAAGTGCGATAGAATCTTAAAAGGCAATTAATCGACTCGTTGTGTACTAAACTGGTACATTGTTGTGATAAAACAGCTTTTAACTCGAAATACCTTTCAACAGATAGCATTTTTGCTGAAGGGCTAAGTGTAGATATAAAATGTGACAATTAGGAACCTGAAACTGAGCAACTGTGTGCTAAATTGAACTTGTTTTTAAATAGCAGTCGTAAATTTCGATTGACTTTTAATGTGTGTACTTACATTCATAGCTGCAAATTCTTGGTAAATACATTAAAGTCCAATGCCCAAGTGTATAATGATATATGCAGTGAGTTAAGTTAAGTAAGTACTACATTGCAGAAAGGTGCACAAAGCTCCATAAATTTAGGCAGCTATTAATTATGTATGAACTTGTTAACAGGAGCGAAGCACTATAATTATAGACTTTGCATAAGAGCAACATGTTATATACCCTACTGTGTAAGATAATATGAAGCTGAAAAATCCACACATATAGGAGGTTACAGGATACAGGGTGAAACGAAAATAAAGCATTCCTATTGCGAAATATTGACATTACACAAATTGTAAAAAGTAAATTGTTGTGTTGGACAACCTCCTCATAGTATTAGCAATTTCTTATGTAAATGCATGTCAGATTGTGCTGATATCTAAACTGTTTTTCAATACATTTGACTAACAAATGGTGGCAAAGTATCTTCCTTCTAGGAGGTTGTTTTCCTTGCAATGTGCTAATATTAATATTTTAATGAAGAGAACAATGGATGGAGCTTCCAAAATGGCTGCCAAACCACATAATAAGAAACCCTGCTTTTAGTGCATTACAATGAATGTTTGTTTTCTTGTGAGATTGACATCTATCACTTTTCAGAAATTGGATTTTCACAAAAATTAATATAAAACAACTTCAAATTAGATTATGTGACCATAAATTATATGACCATGCCATGAACGATATTCATATTTGCTATGATACTGAGTAAATATATTCCTATAAAAAATTGGCAGTTTGCCGAATAACATCATATTAACAAAATTGACATGTTGTTTTAGTGCATTGATTTGGAAGAGCTTTAGGGAACATTTAATTAATTGAAACAACATGAAAACTTTGCAGTTACAAAAATCTAATGATGATTGGTGGAATCTTAGAAAGGAATGGCAAAGTAAATGCAATTTATAAATGCAAAATATATGTTAACTGTCCTTGTAATATGTTCAGAGCCAGTTTGTAGGTATGTAGCTGCAACTGTGAACTCCACTGCATGCTAAATGACATCAATTCACGATATGACTGTGCATCTTTGTTTTATGACTGTTTTTCATTGGAATCCCTGCCCATCTTCTTGGCAAGGACTTGTGTAATAATGAAAAGGTGAGATGAAGCCATGAGGAAAAAATATCGACGACGACACGAGGCTGTCAAACGCACTGTTGTTAATTTTAGAGCCAGCAGCAGGTGCAGCAATTTTCTCTTTTCTCTCTTTCTATGTATTCTTTCACATGTTGCTGATGTTCGCGTGCCGACACGAGCCATGACAATTAACAGATCCTTATATGCATAAGTCTAGTTAGCTGGCCGACCCTGGGCTCTTTCAAAATATCAAATCACCTTGGGCATTCGAGGTCATATCTTGACCATATTAATATCCTCCTCGTCCCTGTTTGGGGGGTGCTGAATTATGTACCAAAAAATTGCCAAGCTCCAGATTAAGATCTTGATATTTTTCTTGCAATTGCTGCAAATGTTTTCTGCATATAGAGAGCGATATAATTTGGTCATTGTGGTGACGCCCATGTACCTATATAGTATAGTGGTTGCACGCGATGTTAAAAAAGTGTTCAAAAAATGGAAATAACGACTTAATCGATTAAGTGGCCGTGATCTGCAAATTGAAGTATCATTCTTCTTTCTATATCAAAGCGCAAAAAGCGATTCATTGTACATATGAAACACGTAATATTATCGCTTACTATAAACACATATACAAAATGAGTGATGGAATCATCAGAGTTTGCATGCAGTTGAATGTGAATTTAATATTCTGGGCTGACATTTGTGAGTATAACGATTGCCAATTATTTCGACATTGCTGTCAAATAAACCCGTTTACAATATTTAGTGATAAAATTGGACTATATTTATTGACGATTAATGATTGCAAATTGTAATTCTGGCAGGAAGGAATTTTATCTTACTTGGAATTCCCAATGAAAAACAATTGCCCCATATTTTATGCAGGCAAAATTAATTTATTGAATGTTAAAAATCGAAATAAGCAAGTATAAGGGTTTCATCATTAATAATAATTAGTGTATATTCGTGTCACTGCATGCATAATACGTGGTAGCTATTAATATATTGCATGTTTGCTGTTTGAAACAGATCAGTGCAATTTGAAAGTTGGAAAATTTGATGGCGCAGATAAACAACTTAAACAAGAATAAATTTGTATAATTAAATGAAAAATAAATTTAAACTAAATCATAAGTTAACTTAATGCTACAGACAGCATTATATGAAGTTACAGTATAGTATAGCCTTATAGTATTTGCTTATTTTTAGTTTGCTGTTCCTCAGGTTTATGTAACAATATACCAGATCTACGTTTCTTTATAACCAGTGCCCATACAAGAAAGTTTTGAAATTAACTTGTTTGAGCTGAGATCAGGAATATAGCAATTCACAATGGTTGCTCTGTAATATTAACTTTGTATCTAAAGCTAGAATAATGCAGGGGCTGTTAAGAATTTACGTTTGAAGAGTCATACATGTTTCAGCAAATGTAACAAACTGCAGAATTGCATGAGCTAAATGTTGGCTATTTGTATAGTAACTATAATAACTATATGGCAGTGTTGTGGAGCAACATACATTGTTGGGTATAGCTGGGGAGAGCTAAGGAAACTCACACACTTTGGGTAAATTCAACCGCTTCATTTATTCTGTAACTGCTACATTGAACTTTCTCTTGACTGAACTGAACTTCTGATAACATAATTAACTCTTATCGGAGTATCGATAATTTAAACGATAATTAGCATATCGAAATATAAGATAAATTCAACACAAACGTTAATTCTCAATTTCCCCACATACATGAAGTCTTATCCGAATGAAACTTTATTGAGAATGAGAATGACCAAAAAACTTGAAGCAGTGTTTTGAGGACCGTTTGGCGTAGGATGTTCACAGAATTTGCGCACAAGTTTCGAGCTGATCCACACCAGTGTGGTGGCGTCATAGTACCAGCAGACCAATGATAAAGAGTGTCTACAAAAGAGAGAGAGTAGAGAAGACGGGTGACCCCCGACACCACCTGCCAGACGCAATGTGCAAATTTCCACCTCCAACTGCCATTATTGTGTTCAATGGCAAAGTAATATAGCAATGACGCGTGCGCATGCGCGTGCTTCGGAGTGTGCACGTGATCGCCTCCAATCGCTAAAGGATTTAACCCCTTTTGTGCCAAACTCCATTCAATGCACATCTATAGAGATTAAGGGAATCTGAACACGTCCACTGAACTCAACTTCCTATCCATACGTATTTCGAATACAACCTCAGTACAATTGAATCCCAATGAGAATATCTCATCCTAATGAGTTTTGCTATTATGCTTTTATAGAAATAATCTTCAGAATGTTAGAATAACGTCCCAGCCAAGTCGATATAGATGCACTATATAGGTTTTTATTAAACACTTTGGAAGCAATGTCCCCAGAATATGACCCACACGAATCAATAAACGGAGATTACAGGATCAAAGGTGCATGTTTTATCCTGAACTTTTCCTTGCTGGTTCAACTTTAGACATAATTTTTATGTATAGATGTCAGTCAGATTGCATGCAGGTTCTGTCATGGCCAATGGTATGCAGAGCGCACACAAGTTGCACAAAAGTTGTTGCTTCTCAAGACGTGCATTACATTAAACAACGTTTCTCATTGAGAATTCCAGTTTACCCAAATTGATTTGTTGTGTACCTTTAAATTCAACAAGTGATTGCTGCAAACTGTTGCTTCATCGCCAAGGCCCACCCATTTAAGACACCACCTGCTGGAGCATTGCTTCTCAGTGTTTCAATACAGCACAGTGCTTGTGTTTTGATTTTCGAGTTATTCTAGGTTACTGTGACGTTTAAACTTTATACATTCAAAATCTAAAATGATATTGAACGCTGGTCCCGACGTGGGCCCCATGTTAGATCTAATAAACCTCCGTATTCTGATGTTAAATATTTTTATTTGGCCCCAAACCAGTTAGAAACTAATAATAATACATACTGCAGTTGCAATTAACCTAAGAAACTATCAATATTCCTCTGCACCATGCATGTGCTTCGTCCTCTGCATTAAATTCATGTTGGAATCGGTCTATTGCTTTTATATTTTTGTCCTCTGATCTGGCAAGTACCTATAGCTCAGCCGATATCTTGAAAGTGGTGGAGATCGTGGCCTGACTGACTTTCAGGTTGTGGGTGTTCTCAAGCCACTTCATCAGCTCCTTTTGTGCAGCACCTTGATGGTCTATTTTGTACTTGAACAGAGCTGAGCGTACTTCTGACATAGTTCTGTGCTGCGAGCCTTTCTGTGACATTTTTAATAGTTTGTTGCAGCAAGGGTTGCAGCTACATTTATACACAGTCAATGAACAGTAGTTAACCAAAGTACAAGTTTTGTTCACTGTCTGTCTCACTCTTACTCAAAGAATGGGTGGATGACTCTGCTATGCTGTGGGGAAAGCCACTTTCACCATTTTTACATTGTCTCCTTAAACTAATAACCTCTCTAAACTAATAAAAACGGCCAGTCCCAAGGATATTAGTTTAGGGAGGTTCTACTGTATCAGGATTGAATTAATGCAATCTAGAGCACAAATGTTATAACTTCTTGATGTAAATTCAGGATAAATGTATATAAAAAAGCTGCTCCCATTTACATATCTCGTGTTGTATTTGAGTATACCATTCCATACAGATACTCAGGCTTTTAGCATTGCTTTTAGTTTGTGGCATAGAATTTTTTGGCCCATATACAAACTCCAGATATCCAAACATGTATATAGGTGAATGGGTTATACGTATATCCTGCCAAAATAAAAGTGATTTATGTAGGTTGCATATACATAATATCCATGCAATAGTATACTGCTTTTTGATTTGTTCTTGTATCCGGTCGGCGGGTTGGCTACATTATGTTACAAGAGCCCCTTTTTTGGGCACACAACAAAAATATGAAAAGGGCTTTCCGGCCAACTTTTGACCAATTGGAGGATAGAGGATATGCAGTTTTGGGGTGGATGGTGTTGGGAGAGGGTGGACATACAGGAGACACCAAATTACCGTTATGCTGTCTTTATGTCACTGCATGACAAGAAAACCCGGAACATAATTATGATAGACCGTTATGCATGGCGTTTAACGGAAATCCGATTTTGAAGAGCGCGTGCGCAAAACTCCCTGTAATGGACGGAAATCAATGACTGGTTGCTATTCGTTAGCTCCGCCTCCTTATGCAATTTAAAATCGCAGTGTACTTCCGGTTGCTTTGTAGGGTTGTGCGTTTTTCTACTGTGCAACCGGAAGTATATGGCGCACGTCGCGGTGGAGCTCGAGCACCTCGAGCACGTGGCTTGCAACAAAAACAAGGAAATAGTTGCTCGTTATTCATTACACTGTATATAGTCTGCATTGTATACTGTATATGTTGGGTGATTAATTTGTCTGCGGCATGTTGTAGCTACCTGTGCAACCCTCTGTGTAGCCTAATTAGGAGTGATTTGAGGAATTTTCGTGCTTTTGGAACGGAAAAACTGCAGCTTTTAGGAAAGTTTTCTGTTGTTTTCACTATATTTATTTCAGTAACAAGGTCATTGTTTAAAGGTGTGCCAAGTGGTAGTTGTATTGTCTCTAATTTACTGCTGCAACATAGGCTTCCTAAATTACCAATTAAACCACTTCAGTTTTAGAAAAAACACTGCCAATGAGAAGTATTGCTGAATGTATAATATTCATATATAATATTGAGAAGCACAAATAGGAAAGAAAAGCCAGAATGGTCAGAGAATGACCAAACCACTTGTTACTGTGTTCAAAGAGCCAGAAATATAATTGGTTGTTGCATGATAAAGTATCACTTTGTATGTGCAGATTCTGCAGACATAATTAAAAATGCAATGCAATTGTTATTCCGAGTTCCAAAATTTGCAATTTACAAGGCCAGCAATATTCTTCTTTCAGATTTAGACCATAGCTAGACATACAGGTGTTAGCCCAAGTTTGCTACACTTTCAAATTCTATATGTTTTCAGAGTTTGCATTCACAGCATATACCTACGCAAGGTGCCAGGAGCTTGCATATAAATCTCATTTTGGAATGCATAATCATATAATAGAAGAACATGTTCAAGGAGAACTAGATTGTCAATTATCTGGATGCGATCGAACCAGTCTTATTATAGCATCATGAGCAGGTGGTGTCCCAGAATTAGCATTCTATTATGTGCCAGAAGATGGCACATGCAGAGCTCATGCATGAAGCACATTGCTTGCCTGATACCCTTTGTGTTTCTATATACCTCGAAACCTGTGAACTTGACCACCCTTACATGCTGACCACCTGACAAAGTCCCATAGGATTTACATATAGCTGACTCCCAGTTAAATTCGTACCATTACAATATGCATTTGACACATTATACACATAAATGTTGTTTTATAGGAAATCTCGATAATTCGGCACCTGATAATTCGTCACAATTTAAAAGTCCAATCTCCATAGACTTTCATACTAACAAAAAACTTCGTTTAAGTCGCCACTCCGCTTAATTCGTCCCAAATTTAATGCCCCACTGAATTATTGAGGTTTGACCATGCACTTAGCAAACAATATGCATTATAAATGCCTGCAACTGGCGATAATTACAATATTTTGCAACTAATGCACATTAAATTACATTAATATACAGGGTGATTCATTGAAGTCTAACATCCCTTCACAGAGAAAACAGATCACTCAATTGAGATGAAAATGTTAGTCAATTGAATATTAATAATAGTTAAAGTAGTCAAGTCGAGAGTAATTCTACAACCTTAGTAGTCACTAGAGTACTATAATAATTAAATGACGCTTTGCCT
>JAQFZQ010001709.1:0-17701 GCA_034696005.1 Glomeris marginata
AACCCTGACCCCTAAAATTAGTCGACCCTCTGGATGACGTCAATTTTCCGCACAACCTTTCATGGCGATTACTGTAGGTATATTACAAACATTATTTATGATTTCTCGGAGAAAGTGTGTTCTGTGAAAGGGGGCAGTGGCCACTTTTAGTTGCCTTGGAAATCGGTAGAGTCTCAAAACGACCCTCATGTTAATCGATACAAAATCGATATTTAAATCCAGAGAAATGCGCTTTTCAATCATAAGTGAATTTGTGTTTGTTCGCAATTACCGTGTTGCCAGCGATGGACACTTGAAGAGTTTTAGCTGCACAAATTAATATCATGTTTGGCAAATAATAATGATCTACTTTGCTGCATGTGTCCATATTGATGACTGCATTTCTTTGCTGCCAACTTGTGTTATTTATGATTTGCCAAATTTCGGATCGATTGCATCCAAATTTTGGTTTCCATTGCGACCAATATAATAATGGCAAACACGATTAGTCCTATTTATGTGTTGTACTTTGATAAATGTCGATTTGGCCAATTTTTGCACAAATTTTGCCACGCCCTCTACGATTACTCAATTTTAGTCATTAATTCCCTTATTGCTAACAACACCAACTTGCGACTTACTGGGAACATTTCCTGCAGTTCTGCTAATTGAATAACATGTCCAAGAACAGATTCTACATTTATCCGTGTAATTGTGAAAGAAAACGTGCAGTGAAGCCCATTTCTTGCAAATTGAATTCACTGTGCGGTGAAGCCTGCGCACAGAAAGTGGTAGGACAATTTTTGAAATTTTAAATTTACAGAAAACTATTTTATCCCATTGTAATTTATTTATACATATCAGATGTAATTTCCAGATTGTTGTCAAGTATTTATTAAATTATATTACAATTATAATTGCATAATTTACTACTCAATTTCATTTTAAAAAATAACTTTTATACATACAGTATTAAAATGCAGCTGTTGTGTTTTAGATATTTTAGAGATTTGCTTTTATAATTGAATAGTTTGAATTCTGAGGATTTATTTTTCATTTAATTGTATACTTATTGTACATACATGTGATGTCAGTAATGAATTCGATATACGAGTAAATTACAGGTAGTAACTAAAAGTTTATGTAAAAAGTAGTTTATTTATTGGATTTTTGCAGGTATTGATTTATATTTCAATTTAGTAAGTGTAGTTGAAAATGTTTAATTACCCTTTCAATAAATGTACTTAATTTTAGTGTAAGTTTTATTTACATTGTTTGTTTTGCAATGGACCTAATGCATGCAGCACCAAAGGGGCGTGGCTTTCCTGCTTGTCACATGACATGTATGACTGCTATAACATGCTAACTTTATAATATATCTGCGTTTGGTTATCAAATAATACAAATTGAATTGGTAGTTTGACGTTTGTCTGAATTTTAAAGCCTGATATCAATAGTACAAAACGGAAAGGCATTCCACATCGATCACGTCACGTGGGCGTGGCTATGGGCGTGGCTCAATAAGGTCCATTGATCTAAAATAAATATTTTGCAACGCAGGGTTTTCCCTGTACTATATATTACAAACATTTAATGCAATTTTATACTTTAATATGTCATATTGTATACTTTCCATTACATTTTTGTTGAAAATATAATAAAAATCCAACGAAATTAAAAACAAATGTAATTTATATTTAACAAATTGGCCCAGCTTTTGCGTGATACAGATCAGTATAATGGCACAACAAAATCTGTCTACCTTTTCTCCATAAATCTTGTTTTATCAGTATGTTTTTATTTTTCAACATGCACCAGGAACTTTGTGTGATTTTTGTTTTTATAGAAGGAAATAATTTCTCAACTCGCATATATCTGCAAGTATATAGTGGTGCTATAAATATTATTTGCCGCCTGTTTCGCAAAAATGAATTGCTAGTATATTTTAAGCAAGTGGTGTGATTTTTTAAATTGGGTTTTTAAGAAAATGATGTGTGGAAGTGGGCAAAAAGTCACTTCTGGTTGGCATTGAGCAATCGGGTTACTACAAATTGAGGACAAATTTAGAAAAAGCGTTTTTCGTGAAGAAATCGCCCAAAGCGACTGGCAACATGAAATATGTTGCACATACTATATTTGTAGAAAGAAGTTGAAAATGGAAATTGTGTCCACTGGTTCCTAGAAATCGTATATAGAAAGAAGGTGGAGGCAGTTACCGTCACTCATGCACCAAAAACCTCACGAATTTGCCTTTTCCACTCCACCACAGTAACTTTAGATGACTGATTTTGGTTTGCATGGGCGGGTAACAAAACGATAAGAAAGACACAAAAACCAGGTGAAATATACGAGGCAAGCTGCACCTATTTTTCTCCCACCTCCAACTTCTTCTGTTCCACCAAATTTCCCTGAAAACTTAGCTATGCTGCTTGCATTTTTTTAAAAACGCCCAAAATCAAGTACATTTTGAATTGCTGACCTTCAAAACAATACCAAAAAACTTTAGAAATATGTAGGTATATATTTGCATCATATATTTGACGGTTAATACGATAAAATATGCTATTTAGGGCATTGTTTTGGAATGTGGCCGCTTGGAGCGCTGCAGTTCAAAATGGCCGCAGATTGATCTGTATAATGGAAAGAAGCAATAATGATCTTTATCTATGTCTGTATCAGACTTTGTTTATGTTTATGTCTCAATGTATTGAAGTCTTTTCAAAATTGTATACTGTATACAGGGTGTGGCAAAAGTCTGGTCATTCTTGAAATATCTTTAAAATGGTAAATGATAGCTTTGTACAGTTTTCACAATTGAATAGGAAGTCGTATGGGGGATATGAAAATCATATAGCACGTGACCTATGACGTCATCTTCAAGGTCATCCATGTTCTAACTTTTCAACCGTTGAAGGTGACATTATCCCACATGTGTTTCTTCATATCGCGGCATGGCCATTTTTCTAAAATACATTCTACAGTTATATTTTTTAAATGGAAAAACAGAATATGTGTACTGTACCGTAAATTTCCTTATAGAAGCCCAGGCTTCAACTCAAAATTAGTAGAATATATTGGCACTTTCACAAGCGGAGTTTGAGCCGGTTCCCAATATACAAGCATGTTGGGAACCGGTTTTTAGTCATTATCTGGCCAAAATGCTGCGGTTTCAATTGGAGACCGGCTTCTATAAGGAGATTTACGGTATTTGTGGTCCCACACTTGAGATTTTGTGTGTGGAAAAAATTAATTGTTTATAGGAAAAGGGCCACACTCTGATCTGAAGAAATACGAGTATTAAAATATGTATATGATAGTAATATGATTTCGTAGCGGCCGAAAACGTCACAATCCTCTGCGCAATATAGAACTGAGTATTATTTAAGAAGGTTTACGAGAATAAAGAAAGTATATAGAGAAATAAAGAACAGAAGTAACACTATAATAGATAAGAACTCAAAACTCTTTTTGATATTGTTAACAGTTCTCCAGAAATTTGTTCTACATCCATATCATTAAATTGATAATTTTTAGTTTGTGGTTTTATTATTTTATAGTGTGCAAATGATACTAGTGCAGGTGAATTCCTAATTTCGGGAGAACTTGTGTTTGAAATCGTGATTACAGAACTTATATATACTTACACGTGTATTTTTCATGTTGAATTACGACTTTGACCTAACCTGAAACTGTGTAGTGATTATTTATTATCCAATTTGTAAGATTATTTTCTTTTTAATGACAACGTTGGCAGTGTCAGAATTAAACTTCTGGCTAATACTGTTAACAACTCCATTTTTTTTACTTCACCCACATAACTACTACTCAAATAAAGTATACTATTCTTTTAATTTGATAATTCTATGTAGGGCTAATTTTAAATGTATCATAATATATAATTCGTTCTACTGAACTTCATTCCCCCCTTGAAATTGTTTTTGTTATAGACAAAGTTTTTTTGTTGTTTCAGTTCCTATAGCAATTTATCTAACTGGGCTCATTTTTCGCTAAAGTTGGTCCACACGTGCTTGGAAACTTTGAACGAATATGCAATTAGCTGACTTGATATATTACTTTGCAAACTACGCATCTCGTATAAGAAGTACATTGTGAACGTCAGAATTTTATAAAAGTTTTTGCCTTGACCAACAGGGATTATTTCATAGCATTTCAAAGGGGAATTTCATTTTGAGTAAGTAGCATATTGTATCTGACAAAGCGTTATTTCATTTTTTATAGCCTACTTTATGAGATATTATTTCCAAGGACATCAATAAGCTGAAAAACTGATTCGACTAAAATGGATTCTACCATTTTTGAAATGAAGGGGGACAAACTAGAAATGTAAACTTGGAAAAACTGGTAAAAACTGCATGCAAGCAAAATGTTGATGTTCACATATTGTTATAAATAGCAAAAATAACAATGAAATACACTACATAATATAATATGACATTTTATAATAGAAACGCAACAATCTATAAAAATTGCTATTTATTTCCCGACATTACAAAGAATTATATAAATGCAATACATTGGAAACATAAAAGTTGTGAATAACCTTGAAAAAATCATCTTCTGTGTTGATAAATATCCTTTGATCGCTGTAAATGAAGGCCAAGTTCCAATTACATACTAGTTGTATTTAGCACTTTGACATTTATTAAAAAGAACGGTTCTTTTGAATTTTTGCTATACTTTTTCTGAGCTGGAGATTTTGCAAAACTTACCTTAGTATTGCAGTAAAGCCAAATGCAACTCTCTGTTTGTAAGTTGAAATTATTGCATTATTTTACTCACAACAACGATATATAACATTTTGGTTTAGTTTTCCTAATGTGATTAATGATAAATATTTATTTAAAGGTGAACTGACAAGGTTTTGCAACAAACCCTGGAAAAACTATCATTTGATTGCCTCTAATTTAGGAACATTGTCTGAAAATTTGAGGCCATTTGAAGGATTTTATTGCCACAGATATAAATTATTTAGTTTCATAACTGTGGAGTGTATAGTATATTGTGAGATACGTACACTGGAGCGCCATTGATAAGCTCTGCCATTGGCTGAAACTGCAGATTCACTTTGCCTCATTGGCTGAAAATTCAAATTTTGTCAAAACAGGATGCTGCGACACCAGCGCGGTGACACCGTCCTTCCATGACGCCCTCTTTAACTACTCGTAACTTTTTGCAACAATTTTTTTAAAAAGTTTTGTTTGCACCAGTCGTTTTATTGGCATCAATTCTGTAGAATTGCACACTTTCCAGGGTATGTTACAAAACCTTGTCAGTTCACCTTTAAGTTCGTATTTCTGAAAATTCGTACATCGAAAGTTGGTCTAGCTAAGCATGGTATTGAATATCTATACTTCAGTTTAAAAAGTTCATGCTGAATGGAGAATATTTCTGTTGGACGTTTATCCCTGTCGCCAATTATGTTGGTGTAAATTATAACTTGTAGCAACATTGTTATACAGTTATTAAAATATATAGAAGTGTGTTGAGCTCAAACGCTAATAGGTGCATAATGACATGTGATCCAAACATCTACTACGTACATGTTAGTACTAGTTGTGCAAATTTATTATTCAGTCCTCCTTAATTTAATTCCTATGCATCCTTTCCCGAAAACCACATGGTGCTACCATATGTAATTACATTCTTTTGTTTGCTAATCGATTCATCACCCTATGAACTTGCTCTGAAGTAATGATTGCTGTAGTATATAGCTTTGGCTCTTTATTATTGAACACATTTTCCACAATGATTCATTACATCTATATATTCCTGGAATTGTCAAACATATTAAAATAAATGTAATGTGTAGTATTTATGAAATGCAAAGTGGTAAACTTGATATTTATACTAGCCTTGAACATGCTTTTATCTAAAAATTTGCAAGCAATGTCACCTGTAATTCCACTTTGGACCGCTAGGGGCGCTACTGAAAATATGCTAATATAAATAATGTAACTTTTCCAATTGATTTCACACTCCAAATTTTGCTTTTATGGCAAACAGTTTAAATAACAAATTATAGTATAATGTTAAATTGTTGCAATGATACTATCAGAAATTACATTAATTAAAGCTGTAAATTGTTAAATAGATGATGGTACCGTTTTCTTAATACTGATGATCATTAAATATTTTAAATTTTTTTGTCAGGAATTGTTTTGTCTGAAATTTTGTTTACTGCATTTTGCGCATTTGCTAAATATCCTGTTACACACATATATTTTGCAGGCTTTGTTTATGTGTTGTAAAAATACTTGGCAAATGGACGCCCTACAAATAATCTGTTTTCATTTCAGACTTTCCCATGAAGCATCACGGTGCCCAAATAATTGTATAAAGTCTGCAAAAAGTAAGTGAAAAAAAATCTCATCACAATACTCTTTGTTTTCATTCGCCCGAGTTTAAAACTGTTATAAACGAGCTGAAAAATGTGCATACAATTACGAACAAAAGCGAGTTTAAAAACGAAAAAAAATTCAATGTTAAACAAAAAATAACAGTATTACATTATTTGTGTTTCTTCTTCTGGGAAATTTTATGAGCCATTGCTTGCAAATAGTTTCGTCCAACGCGCACACAGCAATCAAATTGCGCATATTTTGTGCGGAAAAATGCAGCAGCAAAAAGAAAATACAAGAAAAGAATAATGTGCTCTGCTATTTTCGAGCAGAAAGTAATAAAATTGCTGCAAAATAATTCAGAGGTGAATCAAATAATAGCCGATTGTAGTTGATGCCAGGAATTTTGTGAATGCAAATAATTTACGTGACCGGAGTTGCAAAACTTGAGAACTGAAACGGTAACAATTTTTGAAAATAAGGGTCTTACCAAATTTCAAACTGTTTTCTATCTCACAAATGTTTTAGCTTTTTTACAAGCATTTTATATTATTATTTTTTGTGTGTAAATTTTGCTATACATTGGACTAATAACGAGGGAATTGGAGCAATTATGTGTTTTTGCAATTACAAATAATTATAGAGAATAATAAGTTAATTGGCATTATAATTATGAAATATGGAGCTGTTTCTATGGAAGAGTAGTACAAAAGTACCTCGTTTTTTTATAAATAAATCTATAAATTAGTAATTAGGTATATTTACTTGATTCAATTAATTATTTTAATTCCTAATTATATTAAAAAATTATACAGTTATTAAAACAGGAACAATGTTTTGTAAAAATTGGTGAAAATCAATATAATTCAAATCAGTTTAGTAGTTACACTATTTGAAATTAATATGGTTTTAAAATACTTTGTCAATATTATATGTACTAAAATTCTGCTATTGCTGTATAAGAATATAGAAATGTGTGTTTGTTAGTTTATAATCTGTTTCGTTTATATTGACACTGTTATATCCTGAAATGTGGTGGTATACAATATCTGGGTGAGGGTATTTTGATATAATAGATGTATATTGCAAGTTTTTGGAAATGTTCCTCCATGCTTGCAGCTTTGACCCTTTTTTCCCAATGTTAGAGAAAATATGGCACTACAATGCGAATGGCAGTTGCGAGCATCTGTTATATGTGAATCATAATTCATTTCTGTTTAACTGGGAGAAATATTTGTGGGAGGAAAGGTAACATTCACGTTTACCATCAACCATTTCAAACCTGTTGCAAACAATGTCCCTTTACTGGAATTTTTCCAACAAATTCAAGGCTGTATCTTTGAATTTTTTCACTCAAATTTCTGCAGAAAAATGGTTGCTTTTCTCACAAGAAAATGCTTTTTCTGCCCACTGTCCTTATAACAATGCAACCGTTATAGGGCAAGTGTTACACATTGTTTTTGTTGTTTTTTGATATATAGTATATGAAAACGTCATGTTATACTATAATATAATGATACGTTTTTGTTAAAATATTAATCATCGCTTCTGTAAACAATAAATAACTATGCTGATGATTATAATTATATGAGGAGTAAATCACACTATCCCCCCATATCCATAAAGATACACTCATAATATAGAATTGATAGAAGTTTGCAAAATTAATGTACTAATACATGTAGTTTATGCAATTTCATGAAGTGCATATCAATCAAAATCAAGACATGCTATTTTTGAAATTGGAAGAGTTATTTCT
Source organism: Glomeris marginata (assembly GCA_034696005.1). Classification (NCBI taxonomy): domain Eukaryota; kingdom Metazoa; phylum Arthropoda; class Diplopoda; order Glomerida; family Glomeridae; genus Glomeris; species Glomeris marginata. The sequence continues at coordinate 8,098 of JAQFZQ010001709.1, forward strand.
CTTGTAGAGTGGCCTCCAAATCCTGATATTAACAACATTATCATAATGATTAAATCTCAATTTTCCCGGTTCTGTCTAAAGTTTCAACTAATGTTTTAGTGATGACATTGAACTTTGATCATTATGTTTATACAGCAACATTAGTGTAGAATGATTTTCTTACCAATTTCTGGCAAAGTTAATCAATGTCAAGATTGTAATATTGCAGAAGCTTTCTTTAGGGGCTATCCATAAATGATGTCCGTGTTAAGGATCAGGTGAATGCAAACTTACTGAATTTATGTTCGTGCAAAGAAAACTTATTATTTTATGATCCATAATTATGCATGAAATATTTGTGCTCTGTTTGCTCGATTCTTTCGATTTGTTGCTGTACAAAGTTTGTTTTTGCTGTTATAATTCTAGTGGTAATGTTGCCAGAAAAAATAACTTGAAGGTTATTGCGATGCAGTCAAGTAAGGAAATTCAATGTCAGAGTTGCAATTATACACACATAACTTAATTGAAATACGCCAGTTGAATACGAAAATTGTGGTTTTGGAGATTTTAATTCTTTTGTTTTACTGGCTAAGAATTAACCTATCTCTGTATTTTTATCATTTTTTAAATTAATGACATTTTGATTTTATCCTGGAAAAGTTTGGGAATTAATTTTGAAATAATGTTAAATGTAAAACAGGTAGATATATTTTTATTAATTTTACTGTTTAAATATTAATCCTTTACTTCCATGAATCACTGCTTCTTAAATGTAATTTTTCCCTTGTTTAATGAAATATGGCACCAATTTACAATTACCGTTATATGCTGGGTTGTATGTATGGATTTATATCTCAACTTATGATTTATTGAGTTAACGTGCAATTTTACGATAAATTATTACGTGAACAGTGTATATCATTATTAATTGAGGACTGTTTAGTCGTGCATATCATCATTCACTCTCACACTTTGATATAAAAATGTATTACCTAAACTTTTGACACATATGCCAAAGGGACTTTATATTTTACAGCCATCTATCTGTAGCCACTTCACATTATTGGCTTTCTTTGTGAGCCAAATACAGGGTGTTTCAGAAGTCATGGTCACGAATAAACATTGCTTTACTGCATATTTATTGCATGTGTTTGTGGTATTCTGAGTAAAATACAGTAATTGAAGTTGACATTGTTCATTGTGTTTGAACTCCAAAACACTTCCACTGTCCACAAATGCCAAGGCATGACATGTAACTTAAGTCATGAAATAACAATTATACGAATTTGGAATTATTGGTTAACCTGTCAGTGTTTTAGAGTTCATACACAATGTCAACTTCAAGTATTTTACTCAGAATATCACACACATATACAATATGCAGTAATGCAATGTTTATTTGCAAATATTTACTTGCAAGACATTAGGTGATGTGCTAATTTTGCACAGCAATTTATAAAACACCCTGTATAACATTCCACACATTCAACTTAATTGTTTTTTAATTGTGAATTGTATAAATGCAACTTATTTAAAGAGACCTGTGTATAGAGCCCTCTATCGGTACATATTCACAAGAATGTGAAACAATGCATTGCGGCACTTTCAATCGCTAACAACTTTTTTAAATATTTATAACAGACATTTTGTTTTCAGTACTTAATTGCTTTATTAACTGTTTTACTTGTGTGGGTTAAGTTTCAGGGTACCCTTGAAAAACCGTGTTAGTTCACCTTTAAATTCCTACCAGCGAAATGAATAAAAGGGACCGAGTTGATTTAAGGGGGGTCTGTCCCCATTGCATAGTGGAAGTTAAGGTGTTCAAACGTTGGTCACATTGAAACCGCCCATGTGGTTATGTTGCGGTCACGTGGTCACGTGATCCACTGTGTTGTCCTATTGTGTCACTAAAGCAAGCGTGACCACAGCATCGTGCCCACAAAATGGCGGCTCACAAAGACCCATGCAGGAGGGTGGCATTTTGTTTGCTCGAGCTTCCTGAATTGGTTAATAGGCTCATTTGGGTGGTTGTAGTGACAGTGTGGACAGGCAGAATATATAAGAAGGAAGGAAAGGTGAGGGGGAGGGGGTTAGGGCAAATGTAAGAAGAGTTATTGCTGTCACAAAAGGCTTTATACACACAAAACGCACCTATTGAAAAGGTGGGAATGTGAGAAGCAAAAGTGCGAAGTTTCCTCCATTTTTACTATTGCAATTCACCTTTTTCCACACTTTTTGCATGCACCATTGTGTGCACAACTTGGCATTGAAATTGTTCAGATAGAAAAGGGAGTACTTTCCTTGTATATAAGAGCACTTATTGTCGACTTTTGAGTCGTACGACAAATTTGTATCTTTGATTGGTACAACTTGACTCGGAAGTTGATTTTCTTGTTTGGGGTGTGTGTATAGTAACTTGCTTTTCCACGATATTCTTCTATCTATGTGGGCTAATGTGGCTGTTTGCTATACAATTCACGTATCAGGTTTTTGTTTCGGTTTTTTTCATCCCATTGCTGTTATTTTGCTCGAATATTCGCATATGATGATGATGATGATGGTGATGTTTGTACGTTTATTATTATTCAGCATGTTGAACCTTTTGAGGAATTTTTCACATGACCTTTTCTGCAGGGGAAATGCAAGTAATTTCATGGCGAAATTCTATGTTGCGAAGGAATTTGTCAATTTGCATGGATTTTATGTGGGCGTTTCTATTGGAGAAAAAAATACTGGTTGTTTATTATCCGATTTTTACCTCGTTTTTATGGTTCAGATAACGGTTGGGTAAATAGTTCAGCAATTTGGAATTGCGTTTCCTAAATAAGTACATAATTACAGGTGCAACGCAAATAGCTCGAATTTTATATCTATCTTTTATAATGGAAAAACAAGGAAATATTTCAGGATCGATTGCAATGTAGGCTTAATGATGTGTGTGTTGTTCCCCTCCCAAAATCACTTTGTTTAATTGTTAATAAGCTATTTGTTCAGGTTTGAGTTTGTCCAACAACTGTAATTCATAATGAGAATTTATTTTGCAAGTGTGATCAACTGACTGACAATATAATTAGGATTAACCGCCGCGGCGCCAATTTGAAACAATATCAAATTTTTTTTTCAAGATTTTACAAGTTGGATAACTTATTTTTACTTCACATTCAAAAACTTGTTAAAAATATAGTAAAAACGAACACAAATATGAGCATGATGCTCATTACAGTATGGCATCTATTTAGAATTCCTGTTAAATAAGAAGTCAGTCAGCTGGCATGTTGCTCAGCCCCGCCCCCTCCTGCTAATTGCATTTTCCCTTTTTCATAAGCAACCTCCCACTTTTTTCCAGGGTCAGCTGATTTTGTCTTTACCTTGGTTACTATAGTTGTGAATCTAAAATATTTTCAGGTGTTAAAATGCAAGTACAAATTACTGGAATTCATTTATAATTAATTGCATGTTTAAATAACTGTTCTTTAAATTGTTGTTTGTTTTGATGAATGAATTTCGGCCAATCGGAGCTCTCCTAATAATGAGCCACACTCATGTATACAGTTTCTAGCACAATAACATAAGTGGTATATCATATCTTAATCTTTAATTTTATAAATTCTAATCTTTTACCAGGTTCATATAATGTCTGTTTTTTTAAAGTTAGTTTTTGAATATTACTATACTTCATGTTTTCAATGTCAGAATGGATAATGGTGAAGTGGCTTGGTATTTTTCACTTTATAAATTTATAGTTTATAATTTTGATGTTATGGTTCGTTATAGCTACTAAACTTGATCAGATAGGAGGTCGTCTAACATAAGCGAACCTCCTATTTTAATTACCCCCATCTAACTTCAAATGCTAATAACTTTTTACTAATTTCTACTAAGATTTTTTTGCAACACTTGCTTTTTTTGTTGTTTTTTTCTTCATGTACCTACAGGGGGGTACATTAGAAAACATATCAGTTCACCTTCAAGTGGCTTTGGCCTTGGAACGAATTATGCATTTAAAATGTAATATTTCCATAATGCATGTGTATAAAACTTTCGTAATGTGAACAGTTAATATTAACGTAACGAATTAATTTTTGTAAGTTAATTGCATTGTAGTAAGTTAGAAAGGAGTTTAATATTTTGATTTAGGACATAGGGGGAAATAAAGTTATGAGCTAGATGACTTGTGTATTAGTGTAGTTGAGATTGAATTTGCCACCAGTGTGTTTTGCACAGTGCAGATGTACTTTAGTAGCAGGATGGGGGGCTGTTTAAAGTAGGAAATGGGTGAGAAAATTTTTCCGGTTGCTCGTATAAATATAAGTCGACGTTGATAAGGTCATGTGCGAATTTTGATGCCATTACTCAGTGTTTTCTTAGCAACTTAAGATAAACGGCAGATGGAAATAAAAGAGGGCCAACGGGAAAATGTGGTTCGCTGTGCTGCCAAGTGGCATGGCTGCAATATATAGAATTCTCTAGCTCCCATCTTGACGCCACCATTTTCATTGCTGCTGCAGTTTTTAGCTTTACCAGATAACATTGGAACCCACTTGACAACCATTTCCTTTTCAAAACTCCCCCTAGTGAGTTTTTCCACAAAAAATATCTCTTGTTCCTAAAAATCACGTTTGCCATTCAATCTGCTGAATAAACTTCAGTGATGGAAAGGAAGGGATAAAAAAACACATTTTTCTTTGCATTTAGTAACGTCATTCTAAAGCAAAAAATAATAAAAATACCCATTTTCATTCTGGCATGCAGCTCGTGTCGAAGTGGGTTTTTGCATTCGTTACATATGTAAAGTTTCTTGTTTGGAAGTATATCGCTTTCACGTGTCTTACTTAGTAGAAAAGAGCACGTGTGGAATATATAGGTAACAGCAATTCTGTTCGTATATGAAATGCGGAAGTAAACGGAGTTTGATCAAACACAAGAAAGGACCCGCGAAGCCTGAGCTTTACGATTCATTTACAATCAGTCCCAATTCCCTTCTTGTGCTTGATCAAACTATATATAATATATTATGTAACTAGAACTATATTATACTATCTAAACTACAGATATTTATATAGTATGGTACGCGAGTTGGGTATCGTATATACAGGGTGGTTCAAAAGTTTCGATTTTTCGAAAATAACTCGATAAATATGCTCGATACACGATTGGAGACTGAGTGAGCGAATGATAATTATCAAGTGGGCCATCCACTAGGCATGACGGGAATGACCTTGGACTGCGATTTCAATGTTATTGGAAGTCTAATTCCTTAACCGTAAGAGATAGGTGACACGTCTCAATTGGAAAGTTATTCAGCACCATCAAATTGGTACGGAAATGATTGGTTTAGTAATTTTGAAAAAATGGCATGCGATGTAAGTGGGGTTTGCAGGGTGGTAGCATGCATTGCAGTGGATGCATCCTGTATACTGTGGCGGCCTTGCAGTGAAGTGTGTACACTGCAATGCTGGGGCTTTGAATGAGGAAATTGGTTGCTCATGTACCACTCAGGGAATTTAAATTTTAGTTAACAATTCAAGGAATACTCGGGGAATTTGCCAAAATTTGGAAAACTCAGGGAAACGTATATAAATATATAATGTATGCAATTGTAATGTGTTTTAAAAAATAAATTTAGAAAAATGGTTGCAATAAAACTAGCTTAACCTGCATAGAATATGTTCTGGAAATTTAACTTTAGCACTCTGGGAAACCCGAAAAACTCAGGGAAAATTGTATACCCACATCAATTGCCGATGTGTACATAAGATGCTTCCTGTATTATTGGAATAACAAAAGCTTGGAATATACGTGGATTTTACGCGTTGTTGCGTATTTCAGTGCCAAGTTGTGCTATTTTAACGAGCAACACGTGAAAAGGTTTGGTTTTTATACTTTTGGAGTGACTGACGCAAGGAGAAAAGCAAAAAGTGGGAAAATATTTCCTCAACCAAAAGAGGAGAAGAGCATGATGATGATGCTGCACTCGAGTCGCAGCTATACAGACAGACATGTAGTATTTGTAGAGGAGTTTGTGGGTAAAAAAAAAAGAGAAGGACACATGAAAAAACAGAAGTAAAAATGCAACGGAAGTACAAAGGAATGTTTTAGGTTATCTTGACTGGATTCTTGGCTTGAGTTTTGAGTTGGAATCGGTTATGCTGCCAAAACTGCCCTTCTCACCATACACTATATATTTTCAACAGCACAACTTTTCCATTTTTAGGGACAATCCCATCCCAATGCCCCCATTCGCCATTTTGACTTTTCCCCATGTTTTACTATCGGCAAATCTGACTTTTGTTGGCTCTTAAAAGTTTTTTTCAAAAACCGCGTTTCATGTTGCAACACATTTCATGAAAAAATGCTATCTCTTGTGCTGGCTGAAAATAAAATCTTAACCGCCTTGGACAATAAAGATACAGGCATGTTTTGTTGTATCATGATTTATGTCTTCATTCGTTGACTTGTAGTATACTATATAGCGAGTTTTCTTGACCAGGTGTGAAGTAAAATCTAAAGTTATGTCCGTGAAACACGAGGACAGTTTATCAAAATAAGTATCACGGTTGTGCTGCAAAAGTTATATTGAAGTTGTGATTATTTATACAAAATTGGTTTGGAATGATATTAGCATTGGGCTTATACAGTATTAATTTCTTGTATGCTTAAATCTAAGTAAAATTAATTGAAGTCTTAATGTTATTATCCTGGGATACAAAGTTTCTGCAAAATTGTACATACTGTATATGCATAATTTAGTTGCACATTATACAAAATTTACAATTGCATTTATTTGTGCAAAATTGTGAGTAGCACATATAAACGTTTGTATGCAATGAGTTGGTTTTTGCAAATGTTTTCTTAATTCAATAGGCAAATTGAACAATTCTGCAAAAACTTGAGCCCATTTATAATTTGAAGCAATATTGAATGCAAGACTATGCAGAATTGTTCCAAAATGTGCAGTATTGCAGTATTGTGCAGGATTATGAAGGCATTATTATACAAGAAGAAAAATATTTGAATACTGTACAGTTGTGCAGAAACTTTTCCTCAGCTGTGATTATTTGTTTCGATGTTGGGAAATATATTTAGGTTTTGAAGAATTTGTTAAACTGGATGTGCTCTCATTCTACTTCCAGGATATATGTTGATGTGGTATGCCATTCACAATTGTGGCTAAAATATTGGGAAGCAATTAGAGAATATAAAGGCAAATGGTGTCTCGTTATTGTCGCAATATATATTTTTATTGGTGCTATATAAAGTCAGCAGCTGCATTATTAGTCCGGAAGTTGCACTACTTAAGATTTAAAATTGTTGTTATTGCGTGGGAAAGCAAAGTTGATGCATGAGATGGTGAAAATAGCAACGTGCGATGGTTGGGTGTATATTGGCCATAATGCATATAAAACACGCCTATATTACAAATGTCCAACACCAATTAGCTTCAAGTACATTACATTTCGTCATACAGCTAAAAATCTTTTCTAACAGCTTTCTGCTATATATTTTGTAATATCATTGGTAAAACGATTAATCATCCATCATTGTGATGATGCTGTATTAAATTTCGCAATTTTACATTCTGAAACATCCTCGAACCCCTTTCTCAAATTATTTTTATTACTATTTTATTATATTTGAGTTCCAATAAATGCAATATCACAATGAGCAGTCAGCTAGGTTACCAAATTAATTTTATTCAAGTCTTCTGAATTCAAAATAAAACTTTTTCCCGAAAAATATATGGTTTAGAGTATAAATTGGTGATATAAATATGTATTAATTGTCCTTTTGCAAATCTCTGGATTTAAACTCCCAAAATAAATATTTCGTCTTTGCTGCACTATTTACAATTTTTGGTTCATTTGCAACGGAAACTAATAAAATATGAAGCAGAAATGTTATTGATTCTCTTCGATCTGCTTCATTCTTGATTTGTTCCCTTTTTGAACACCTGCTACTACTTTTTTTTAACTCTTTTTACTTTTAGACACGTTTTTATTGTATGTAATAAATATGCTTCTATTCAGTAAACTTGTTTAAGTTCGTAGATATGTATTTTTTTCCCTTTAGTTTACTGCAGAAATTGCTTAGAAAACTTTGGGATGATGTAATTTAGATTTTGGGCTAAAAGTAAATTTGTATGTTGTAATAACCATTATACAGATAAGCATTTAGAAGGTTATTAACTACAATCTTGAGTCAAAATCATTATTGTAAACAAAATCAAACTATTATGATTATTATAAAATCTGAATTTGGGTAAGCTTCTCTGCAGCAGTTGTTTATAACAATCCAATCCACACGATTATTATAAACTGGTTTGGCTGTCAGATCATGTGATTGTTTGGTTACATGACTTGTCTGACCATAATCCAGAAGTTATTAAATTAATTATATTGGTTGAATTTTGAATGCAGCCATTGAATTGTTTTAAAAGTTTTTGGGTTAATGATAACTTTAATGTCCCAGGGTAGCCGTGTTCCTTCCTCTCTGCAATCAATTAATTATACAGCCTCTTCCTTTCGCATTCATTTAGTGGTTCATTCATCCATACCCCTTTTCTTTCAGTTCCTTTCTTGTGTGTAAATTTTTTTATCTCTCCACTTGTATGTAGCATGATACTGGATAATGTAGCTCGTGTTTGTAACCATTGAAACGATTTCCTGTTGAAATGTCAGTGTGAATCCGCTGGGTGAGCTCGTATACACACAAACAACAACATGAAAGAGGAAAAAAAAAAAAGAGTGCAAGAAAAAGTGTACTCTTCGTTTTGCTTGGTATTGATCGTGTATTTAGTATTAGAGTCGTTGATTTGGAGGTTGGGCAGGATGCTTGCCATCGTTCATTTTCTGTTTCTTCTCCTTTTTGCGCTTGATCGGAGCAAATGAGGAAATGGCATCCCCATTTCCTCTTTCTAACGACCACCATGTATTTTTTGTTACTCCTAGATCACCACCCCTTTATTGTAACACTTTTTTATACAGTGCCTTACTCACAACATTTTGGGTGCAATGCAGAATCTATATATAGTATAGTAATAGTTGTTGTTGTCAACTGAAGAATTGTGCATGAACTGCGTGAATCGATTCAGAACAACTCGTATATGCAGCCAGGGTTCACATATACCACTCAGGAAAGCCTTGAAAACCTGGACAACTTGGGGAATTTAGATTATAGCTATAAAAAATGAGGGAAAACTCAGGGGATTTGTTTGCCAAATTTGTGTAGAAAACCAGGGAAAATGGTTAATCACAGATTGGCATGAATAATGACAACCCGTATCATCTTATTAGATCAAAAAGTGAAACTAATCAAGAATCTAATAAAAAAGCAAAGGTTTATAGATACAGTAGCAGTTTTCATTAAATAATGCACAGTTACAAGTTACTGGCAGTGTTTCAAGAGTTTTCTCAGTGTGGCGTGGCGATCGTGGCGGCCATTGCAGGTCTGGCGCCGCAGCAGCACGAAAAGCAATGATATAGCATGCTATAGGGGAGACCGGGGATGGATGCACCACTGGGTATTATGCACCAGTCGATCTAGCGTTTAAACCACGTTTCTAAAAATCATGAAATTGCGATGGTAGCAAGTATTTGACATGTTTAAAGTCGCGTTTAAGTTAAAT
>JAQFZQ010001710.1:0-17690 GCA_034696005.1 Glomeris marginata
TACTCAACAAATTTAGGGAAATGATTGTCTTTGCGATTAAAAATAAGCAAAAATACCCTGGAACTTCTCCTTTAAGCCTTGTTGACAGTGAATGATATAACAATTTAAACTTGTACAATGTTTATTTTGTGATTTGAATTTATAATACAATCAGAAATACATTTAATTGTGTATGATGTTATATTCAGGCCAATGAAAATCAATAATTATTATATAATGTATGGCTTTTATGCATTGTAAATGTCAAATCACCATTTAATATAATTTGTTATTGATTTTTCTGTTTTTAAAGTGATTTGGTAAAATTAAACTGGAATATGGTTTTAGTCATGCATTTATTTCAGTGTGAAATATGAATGCATTGTTTCATTATAGGGAATTCCCAAAAGGAAATGCTGTAATTGTGAAACTAGAATTGAGGATGTTATTCGGGTGGTTGAAAATAACAGTTTTTGTCGAAATAGTTTGAAATTCTCATGGTTAATTTATGAATTCATTATGAATTTGACATTATAAAAACAGGGAATTTTTAACGGAAAATGGTTGAAAATGGTTTTCATAATGTTGTTAATATTACAGTTGTAATATATGATGAGGAAAAAGTAATATGGAAATGTTATACGTAAATTGTTTAAATCTAAATAATAATAAAAAAATGAGGTTTAAGAAAAAGAAAGAGGAGAATAATTTTGTGTGTTCCACCTTGGCCTCTGTATAGTTTTGAATCATTTGTGCCTAATACAAATTGAAAATTTAAAGGGGGAGGCCAGCTGGCCTCCAAACTAGTTGGTGTGTGGTGAAGGACTTGAGAAAGTTGGCGCCATTTTTTCCAGCTTTCTTTATTTCAATTTTTTTTTATTGTGCGGCTTGCAAGACGAAAGTGTTGCCTGAAATGATGACGCAGGAACGTTACTCTAACCTCGATCCAACATCATGTCCTCCTTTTCAACTTGGTTAAAAATCCACATAATATTTAAGCCTAACCTACTGCAGTAACGTAAAGCTGAACTCCTTTATTTTTTTTCTTCTTTCTTAAGACGAAATATACTTCCGGGAAAAGAGTGAAATGACCACAATTCCAGCAACTCCAGCTTTTCCCAATAATTTTTCATACAATGCCAATGTCACTTTTTTTGTGTCTTCATACAAAAAACTACATATACATAGTAAAATGTTATAGTAATAACCAATGAAAACACAATGGGCTGATCCAACTACTAAATATTATCTAGAGTAAGGCAATTAAACTGGTAAAAAGTTATTAAAATTACCTATTGTAGTATTATCGTACGTAAACGTGGATTCTTCATTGATAATTTGGAAATAAGGAAAGGAAGTTGGTTTTAATGAATTTGAACCAGTTTTATTTTTCCCAGTATTTATATCATAAAAATTTGTGGAACAAAAAATATAAAACATTATATATAAAAAATTATTGAATATATTCTGCATGGATTAATTGATTTATACATTTATTTTTAATGTCTGTAATAGCTATATTATAGAAAATGATACTGTATAAATTTGGAAAATAATACCGATATAAATTGAGGATTTTTTTTTATTTCACTGTACAGTTATTTTTTGTGGATTCAAACAAACCAGAAAAAGTTTTACATTGTTTCTTGAGAATTGAAAAACGTCAAAAGAATAATCCAGGAAGTGTGTAATTTTAAGGCGTATTCAGCATGAGTTTACAAAAAAACAACTTTACAAGGAAGTTTGTTTTAAGATGAGAGCAATGAAAGCTCTATAATACAACATAATATAATAAATAACCTCATGTTAATCATTCACATAAAACCGGAAGTAAGAGCAACAAAGTCATTGTTATATACTCCACATCCGCCATTTTGAATATTCAGATTGTGTTGGGTGATCATTAAAATGTTCAAACACCTGATAAGGGGCCATTCATAAATAATGTCCTAATTTTACACAACTTCCAATTAAGTATTTGTTATCTGGATCCGCAGCGTTTTGCGGAACGCCACCTGGTATGAAAAATAAGAAACATTTCTTTTATATTTTTTGAAAAAAATTAGTTTCATTGTTCGTTGTTGCATATTTGATGGTAAAAATGTTATGCCGGTGGTTATTTTACTTTGTCATCTGCCGAGAATTAATGTTTGACACAGAAACCTCAATGAAGTGCAAAACTTGAACTGTTCTTTTTTTATTCTCTTTTCTTCCTTCATTAAATAATGTATTTATAGATAGATTGAAAGCAGTGTGTTCTTCACACAAAAACGTTTTTGTGTGTTGTGTGAACACAAGTGCAGCTGTTGCGAATCAACAAGATAACACACACACACATGAACCAACCTACCGAACCTCAAACATTTTCCAAAAACTTATACAATAATCTTAATATGAGAGCACATAATAAATTCAAGTAACCAATTATATGCTGCAATTTTCCACCTGGTTTCTGTCGCCAACTTTCCTCAACACTACCCATAGTTAGAAAAACTGTACAGTTGTATATGGTGATCACTGTATTTGGTAAAAGAAATATAACACTAAAGTAGTTTTTGACCATATAAGTGTCCAAATTAATTGCAAATATTTCATTAAAATGTTTAATGAACTGAATATAATAAATAATTAATTAACCAACTTACAAGGCAAATCAATATTAACGAAGTAATATAATTTATATTAACCATAATTAAGTATAAAATTTAATTTTTTGTAACTTAATAAAATCACTGTAATTTGTAAAGTGGTGATAAATATTGTTATATATGTTTATTTAATTCTACATTATACGCATTTAATTTGAACAATATTTTTGAAACCTTTTCTAAAATAAAAAAAAAAACTGGAATTTTTCCAAATTAAACTTTAATTTTTTAATAAAAACCCGCAATTATAAAAATTACAAAACTACATTTATTTTTTTTATTTAGAGAATACAACACTATCGACTGTTTATTATATTCTCTTACAGTCAACTATTATCAGTATTTTTACCAGTTAATATTGAAAAACAAAATGGACAAGCAAAATAAAAAGGAAACCTGTCTATGGTGGAATCTGAAGTAAAATCGTATTTGAGTGAGTGTATAATAATGAAGTTTGCAACGTGAAAGCTGTATGACCCCCTGTTGCTTGCAACATGTCCTTGGTGGCCAACAACTATAGTAATGACCTTAGGAAATCTTAAAAGTAAACGAATAGCATGTAAGTAGAATGGCGCAAGAAGTTAATGAATTGGAATTAGGAATGGATTTTGTGATCAAATTGAGTGTGGAGTTTGATTGGGTGGTTTTCTTTTTTTATTGGGAGTATACACTTAAGTGTACAGTGCGTTGACCCTCAGTACCAACCAGATCACGCTCCAAGCTACCGTCTTCACCCACTTCCCTTCCCCCAATTTCCATCTTTTTTCTGTACATGAGGAGTAGAGAGAGAGGGATGGCATCACGTGACTGATTGTTGTCCGCCATCTTGGCCCGACCCTCGTTCCTCAACCATTTATATCTGTCCAAGTGCGACACACACACACATATATAGTCTATCTATTACATTGAAAACGAGCAGAAGTACACTATATGTATCCTGCAAACTAGAAAATGCAGGAAACTTGCATTATTGCATAAAGACAAAATGGCGTTTTCCGTTTTCTGGTTTGGTGGTGGTGTTTAGTCTGCGGAATGTGAAACAGTGAAAAGGGCAGACAAGTAAAAGGCTCCAGCTGCGAGACAACATCTGCTGGGGTTAGTGAAGGTCGTTTAAACGGACCATGATGGCTTTTCCCCCTCAAAACAAGATCTGACCAACACACTCATTTCCATCATCTTCAGCATTTGCACGTTTGTTTATTTAATAAGGTACAGTACAGTGCAACCTGTATATAGTGGATCGACATTTACAGGGTGTTCCACCGGAGAGAAGTGCTGTCATTGGCCCAACAAATAATTAACATTTTTCATCATAGATGTTGTTTCCACCATCATGTTTCAATGTAATACAATTATAACCCTGTCTATAATGGTATCTAAAAGGACGGGGAAAACTTTCCACCATAGACAGGTTTTCCAGCATAGAGAAATAGTGGGAATTTCGCTTAATTGGGACACTGCAATGTTTTGCCCGAATTAATTAATCGAGCGTTTGTCCCACTTATGAGAAGTTAAAATTGACTATAATTATTATATTACTAAGTAATAAATTAATTCTGGAACAGGTTTATAAATTTAAGGAAGGACAAGTATTAATTAACTAGATTAATTAAAATGTAAAGTATGAATAGGAAACGTATATAGTAATTACAATGTAAATTATGTATGTCTGTAGTTACAGTAATAGTCTAATTTAAACAAAATTGTCCCCAAATAAGCGATATTTATTAAATGTTTCTTTCCTGTATTTTTCCCCCACAACTGTCCCGATTAACAGGTGGTTCACATAAATGGTACTTATCTACTGTATTTATCCGTTTTCCCCAGGTTGACACAATTCATTTATTTATTATAAGTTGCCTACAGTGTAATCCCAAAACGTTGTCCATTATTTTATTAATACTGTATATCACAAAAAATGGAGAAAGCTTTTCATTCCGGCTCTGATAACTAGTTTTCAATATCTTATTAAATTTAAATTGGTAATTATGTTTTGGCGAAATATGTATCAACTAGTATTTGTGCACTGCAAGTACAATGAATGACGTCACTATTTTGTCAAATTGCCAGCAACAAAATTGGACTTGCTATTTAAGCGTTATTTACATTGCAATTCCCCATAATAACTGTATTTGAATATAACATGTAGGTACATAACAAGTTCACTGTAACATGGACCTGTTGACCTGAATCATAAAGGGCTTCTGAATATAGCTGTTATACCCAACAATGTATATGATGGACATGAATATTAGATGACCAATATATAGTCAGAAGGGTTTCCCCACATGTAAATAAATTTCCCTGTTTTAAACTTTGCTGACTGCAGTTGAAATATAAATGTTTCTATAAAGCTAACCACAAGTTTAGTAGTTTATAAAGGATATTTTACCACCTGTGCACGTAGACCACTTGCTGTATATAGTAGCAACTGGAATAAATAAACTTACCATGTGCCAAGCCTGATACACAGGTTTTTACCCAACTACATTTTTGTCCTCAACTGTGAATGAACGAATGAATAACAAGAGTCAGACGAGGGGGAAAGTAAAGAAGAAGCAATATGGCTGCCAAAAGTGTGTTCACAAAAAATGCCCTTCTCCAAACCCTCCAATTTTCACTTGTGGTCAACATTTTACACTCTTACCATAACGCAGATAAATCCAGTTTGGTTATTTCATATTGAAATATCAATTTGAACATAGTATTATGGAAGACATGGTAAATAGAGAGACAGTAAAAACCTATCTAAGGTGGAATCTGAATTATTAATACATACAATATGGAAACATGTCTGTGACAAAAAAATCTTATTTTACTGCTAATTTTGCTGACATTAGGGTTAAATTTAATGTACATATATCTTATAATATTGATTTTGAATCTAGGTAAACCATGCATGCAATAAGAGAATGAACCTGTTTATGGTGGAAAATTAGTACATTTTGACTTTGAAAGCTTATAAATGCTGAAATTAGTATGATTTTGGGAAATTCTGATTTTGAACATACCCTATAATTAAAAAAAATTGAACTGTAATTGTTGTAAAATGCAATGAAACCTGTCTAGTGGTGGAAAATGTTATTTTATTCTGACAAATATCAGTATCATTAATATTTAAAAACTTATGTATGATGTTAAAATAAATCTATAGTGGAAACTTTTTCAGTCTGCTTGATGTTCCACCACAAACAGGTTTCTCTGTAATATGTTGCAATATTTTGTGAATAGTTTTTTTGTTTTGTACATCTTTTATATATTTATTTTTCATGTTATAGATCTGTATCTGCATTCCTTTTTTTAGCATGTAATTTGTAATGGAAACAATTTGCAATATTCCACCTTAGACAGGTTTCAATGTAATTCAATGTTATTTATTCCTCTGCTCATAAAACCAACATAAAACGACAAACTGTTTGAGCAATTTAAATGTGCAAAAGCAGTGGCAACACTGTTACAAATAGTTTCCCAAATCTATTTGCGGAAAATGTTGTGACGTTGCTCTATCATCTGTTTACAGGGAAAGTTAAATCCGAGAATATACAAAAAAATAAGTAGAATTGATTGTGTCAACAGATATTTCGCATGAACCGTTTCCAACTTTTTTATCCTAATTTCAATTTAGTATATGAAATTTTTAGTGAAAAATATATAGATCATGAAATAGAGATTTTAATTACATTTTTTTTTCTCCTCCCATGCGGTAATACCACACATAAAGCGAAAGAATGTGATCTCTTTCACAGGCTTTTATGAATTTCCGGTGAAAAAAGGATTTCCCGGATGTTGATCCATGCACACCACCAACACATGATGTATTTATTGTAATAATGAAACGGATCTTTGTGCTGCAATTAACTGTCATTACAATTATGCCATCGTGACGCGTGCAAACATTTAATAATTCACAGCGTTTTCTCGATACAAAAACCAAATATTCCGTGTATTAGTTTGAATGCAAGTCACGTGTCAACCCAATCATTTATACTGCTCCAAACACCAATGCCAATTTAATGTGTGGAAAAGTCGATTTTTCTCAATTCACATTCATAACCTTAAAATAACGCCATGTCAATGCCCCTTTTCATGACGTCAGACTCGATTTAAACTCACTTCAGTCCATATTATAAATTTTATAGAATCGATTGAAATTATTTAATTTAGAAGTTTTTAGAAGAAAAAAACAAAACAATTACCTGGTTGCATAATTTAAATGAGAAAAAAAGTACTGTTTCAATTTATTCCTTGTTTTCTTTGACTTCAAGGCAACTGTTTAATGTTTTCATGGTTCATTTTCCACATTTTTAAAAGTACTTTTGTTAATTTTAATTAGTTTGGTTTCTAGTAGAATAAACAGCCTGGAAAAACGATTCAACTGACTGTTAGAATACTTGGAATAAATAGCACTCAATAAATAATAAAACGATTTTGTGGTTGAAATGGTTGAAAAATAGAGTATAACTATACAAATAAAACTAAACAGCAGTTTTTTTAGGCTAACAGAAATAGAAATCGATTTGGAAGCCATTTTGAATATAACTTGATGGATTTAAATCATCAAACCAAGTTGGTTTTTATTTGAAGTGGAATAACAAAACAATTTGACATTCAAAATGTTAAACTAAAAAGCAGCTATTCACAGTTCATTGATGCATAAAACAGCTTGTATAAATTGTTTTTCAATATTTATGTAGGTGAATAATTAATATTTCTGTTGTTAATATAATATTCAGGTACAGCTTCAAGCATATTAATTAATTAATTAACCTTGTATAGGTATGTGTTAAATCTGTTTAATCCGGTTTAAAATTGTATATTGCTCTTAAATTTGAAGGAAGATTACAGGTTAGTGTGTTGTATAAGATCATATGTGTTCTAATGATGGTATTTGTGCAGTGTTGTGAGCTGAAGGAAATTTAATCGGTGTGATGTACTACATTACTGGGATTAAGAGTAGCTATAGATGCTGTCCATTGATTTTACGCTGCTAATCTGCACAACAGACACAAATGCGATCAATATCCATCTCTGACGTTAATTAACGCCATTTGCAGACATATATATGTACTGTGTGTGTATATATACTTGTATATATACAGCGATTTGTCGAAATTCATGTCTGTATTGATCCATGCAGTGTTTGTTGCCTGGCCAGAAGGACCATAAAACAGCCAGACTTTTCCATATATATAAACACTATTATTTCTCTATCCTTCTGCTTGCATGCACCACATATACTTACTTATAGACTTATAGTATAAGCATTTCATAAGTATTTGCATAACATTTATCATGTTGCATTTTTGTAAATAAAACCACAATTGGCTGGATATGTCATTGGTTTATATAAACTTAAATAATTTTGGTTATATATTTCCATTTATTGTCATGATGTGTATGCCATATGCATTAAATATAAATGTAGTGAAAAGCAACAGCTCAAATTTCCAAGCATTGATTGCATTTTGTCAATATAAAAGTAGTACAACATGAAGGGTAGATATTACCAATATTACAGATAACAGTTTGAGTTTTAGTCGGTAGGTGGCGCAAATTATAGGGATTTAGGAGTGTATCTATGGGCGTACTACGTCGAAATGAACCCCCTAGGTGGCGCTGCAATGTAATTCAGACCATCTATTTGCTGTATTTAAATATAGCACTTATTCGTTAGCTGCATGATTTATGTGTCCATTGAATGAATTGATTGAATTGAGGGCTGAATTATACAGTGGCGCCATCTGCTGTCAACATTGTGCCAATGAAAACAGGTAGTATATTACTGTTTCCTGTTGTGCACCTGGTGCTCAAATGCAATGTTTGACATCGTAATTTAAATGACTTTGGAAATTATTCATGCACATTAACTAGTATTAACAAGTTAACAAGTATGATGTATAAATATTTAGTTTACCCATAAACAACTTTTTGAAGAAAGAATCGAAGTAATTTATACTAGTAATAATATATAGGTACGTACATGTAATCAGTATTTATATTTTTAAAAATTATCCACATTGAATAATTTTATTCTGATTAAATTATTTTAATGTTTTCAAACTACGTAGTCTTTAAATTTCCAGTATAATGCGTTTATTATTTTTGCAACATCGTAATATAAATAAAAATGTTTAGCGAAATACAGGGTGTTTACAAAATATGGGAACGCATTTTATGTACTTATATTACATTTAGCACTCAATAAGTAGGTCTCGTATATAAACATGCAGTTTGATAACACATATAAATAATAATGGTCGATTGTTTGCATATTCTCATTTGTATGGATTTGCAGTGATTGGCCGTATAATTGGCTAACATCTAATTGTGTCTATTGTTATTAACTGTCACGTGACGCTCGAATTAACTGCGCAAGAAATCCATATAAACGGCATGGTGCATTTTCAAGTGTTGTCCTTAGGTTTCGTTGAAATGGAAAGACGATAAAAAGCTGAATCGATGAGTAGAGTGTATCGATCGATCCGATCGATCGATGCTCATGTTCAACAGTGAAATAAGAGTGTATTAAACCCGTGCATGTTGGCATTTTTTTGCTTGTTGTCTTTTGTTTTGTTTGTCTCCAGCGAAACAATGGGAGTGTAACATTTGGCACACAGCTGGTGTGTGATACGAGGTACAAAACACAAAACTAGACACCAAAAACTCGCTTAAACTCGATAAAAAATCCTGCCAAATAACTCACAATGATGGCCATTTACAATTTGAGCATGAACATTTGTGATAAATGCAGGGAAATTGGCCATTTCACCAAGTGTTCCACTCAAAACTCTGTTTTGTCCTCCTTTTTCAGTGCTCCTGTGTTTTTGTTTGTCTATCACGTGACAAATATATATGGATTAATTACTAATATCAGTTTCCTGTTGACCACTATAGTTCATCCTAGGGGTCTGAAAAATAATATACACTGATATCGTTTCCTCAATATTGCTCGTAAAATGTGTAGTGGTGCATTTAATTAGAAACGACACCTTTAATTAATTATGACGTAATTAAGTGTGTATAACAAGATCATTTTTTTATATACTTAGTAATGTTTTTGTTTTTTTTGGAGCTTATATATGTAAACATGTTAAATAAATTTACCTGATGAAAGTCTGAAAAGGTCGAATTCTAATTAATTTACATTGTGTACATATTTGTATATTGCATTTGTTTAAGATTAATAATTAATTTTGTTTTGTATTAGGGTAAAATAAGAATTTAAAAGGTTAATTAATTATTATTGTGTCAGTCAGCAGGTGAAAATCAATTTGAAAATCTCCAGGTGCATGGATGCAAAATGTAATTTTTTCCCCTTGTGGTGGTCTTTGTTACAGGTTTTTAGTTTACAAATAAATGATTATAAAATTCGCAAAGCTTTGATACAGTATAATATTTCAGTAAAAAATAACCCTGATAATAAAAACGAATAACTTTGTAGAATCTATAACCAGAAAATTACGCAATACAAACTGGAAATTAATTCTATTGATCCTGGGAAATGAAAAGACAAGATAAGAAGCAGATTAGAATTATCAATAATCAGTAATTCTTAGAATGAAAAAAATGAACTTTTATATGTTCAAAGCAAAGAATTTTTCAATTTAATTCCCCACAAAATGCACTTTTAAATATGATTTTAATATAGAAACTCCAGTATGTTATATATTTTATTTATTGATATAAAATCACACCATGTAAATAACAGCATAACAATTATTTAATTTCGTTACAATTTAGTGTAAATACCGAATTTTAAAAATGGTTAATTAATAAAGACATACTGTAATCTAATCTTTTTTGTAAACAAATATGAATTAATAACAGCGATATGTAAGGCGACTTTAGATCCACCTTGTATAATATCGTTGCTAGTGTGAAATTTGCATTACATAAACACATTGTTGTGTGCATTGTACGCAATATGCACGTCGGGTCGTGACGTCATTTGAAATGAAGGAAGTCGTACGTTATTTGAATTGAAAGTTGAGATATCCCGCTGTGCGAGTTGCGTTTGTCGGCCGAACGGCGGCGCTGCGTCTATCAGTTGAGGGCGAAGCGGACGCTTTTGAGCGTCATAGCGTTGAGGAAGGTCGGCGGAGTCGGACGTTCGTGATTTCGCTGCTGCTCGGGTTTTAAAAAGCGGTGTTTGTTTGTTTTTTTTTCTTCGCTCGATCTGAAGACTTCTCCTCAATGCCAATCTGATGGGAATGCCTTGCGACGTGGACTACTTGCAAGATTGGCCCGTGACCTCTGCTAAAACGGCAACTCCACCACCCACCAGTGCCGCTTCCACCACCCCTTCAATCGGTAAGTTTCAATCCACTTTTCCGTTTGTTACAATCTCCCACTTAGCATTTCCCCCTTTAACCTCCCCCCCCCCTCCGCCCCCCACAACCAGTTATTTCTGGGAATTACTTTTTTTTCGCAACGTGCAATTATCATGTAATTCAATACAGATTTATAAATCATCATTTTGAGGATTAATTGTGTTGATTTTACCTTTGATTTTAGTAATATTTTACCGATTTTGAATGTGAATATGTAATATCAAAAACATAAGTTAATTATAAACACCCATTGTCAAAAACTACTTTTATAAAACAATAAATTTTAAGATTTAATGAATTAATTAAAAAAGTAAAGCTTAAATGTGTATTTATAACAACGTTTTAAGTGAATTTTACCCCAATTTTGCTGAACTTTAGGAAAAATAGTATGTGTTTTTATATGGGGGAAAAAAGTTTTCTAGATTTTTCAAGTGGAAAACCTGACCAGATTTATTCAAGTGAAAATGATGTATATAATTAAAAATCGGCCTTGTGTAAAATGATATGTGTAAATTATTATTGTTGTTGCTATAGGGCAATGTACTAAATTTTGGTGACTTGTTTCCGGACAAGTTCACTTTTATCTTGAACTTGTATTTATTTAATTAATTATTCCAACATTGTTTTCAATATGTCAACGTACACACAAAATAGAAGCAAATTTTAGTTGAATCGTTTTTGTAGGCTGTAATAATGCAGTTGAGACTTTGTTTGCAGTTTTTTGTTATCCATTGCATCATCATTGCACAATCGGACAAACATTTTCTTGTGGTAGCTACCTTTTAAATTATGTCAACCCAATCTTTGCACTTGTTTACACTTGCAAAGATTTGTACACAAACATCAACCTTTATTCTGAAGAAAGACATTTTTTTTAATAAACTGCGGTATTTTTCTTTGAATAATTGGGGGGGGGGGTCATCCATAAGTAATGTCAATGGACAATTATATTCAACCTTGTCCAAGATTCAATTATTTCAAATGCATTCATAATTGATTTTCCTTTGTTATACTTTAATTTAACCCTCTATTGCATAATTACATAATGGTATTAATTCTTAAACGTTCAGAAAATAAATTATTGTTCATTAATAGAAATGTAATTATGCAACACCTTATTATATTACTTTTAATTATTAAATAATAAGTTTTTCCATTCTTCAACCTGTTGGACATCATTTATGGAT
The DNA here is from genome assembly GCA_034696005.1 of Glomeris marginata. Taxonomy (NCBI): domain Eukaryota; kingdom Metazoa; phylum Arthropoda; class Diplopoda; order Glomerida; family Glomeridae; genus Glomeris; species Glomeris marginata. The sequence continues at coordinate 12,145 of JAQFZQ010001710.1, forward strand.
GTCCCGTACAGGTGGTTAAAATATACAATTGATTCGAGTAGTATATTAGTTTTGCTTTTTAGCAGCGCCACCTGGCCGCCGAATTGTTGTAATTTGAGAAAAGTTATTGACAGAAGTTGAACTGTGCATGTTGGCATTGTAATAAATATGATTTTTATCTAAGTACACTGTTAATCGTTGCGAATGCATGCAAGTATGTAGTTCATGCACTTATTCGTGTCAATGTGGAGGAGAGTATGTAGTAAAAAGTAGGCCTACTTAATTTGTGCCCTAGAAAACTCAACTTTTCTCCATTTTCTATTGTGCAATACCGTTCACTTACTTCGCCTTTTGTTGTGTTACTACCACTGTTATATACAGTATTATTTTGCACCTTTTTAGTGACCTGGAAAATAAGGAAGAATGATGGAAATGAAATTTTAAAATATGGAGTGAATTAGAAGTTAAAATCGGAAGAAATTTATGAAAAATAATAATTTTCCTGTGAAATTATGAAACATTGTAAACTGGAAACCTGGAAGATGCAAACAACTTCCAGCTCTGACAGGTTTCACAGCATGATTTTATTAATAGCATTAGGACATGGTGTTAGTCAAGGTTGTTAGTGGCTAACAGCTGGTTTAATGTTTAGTACTGAAGTTTGCCACCAGGGAGATTAATAAAACATGAAAAAAGTATGTAATACACTTCTACTGTATAAATAGTTGAAGATATAGAAGGGTAACTCGTATTTTGAAGAATTTTATAGTATTTTGTGCAGTCCTGAAAAAGTTTTGAGTAAGAGGGTTACCTCATCGATCGCAGCGCCCTCTTTAGGGATCAGGCCGACGTAGGACATGCCAAATTTGCATGAAAGTCTATTATTGTGCAGGTGGAAGGATATTTTGCATTTTTTCTTGTAGGAGTTTAGTTATAACAATCACATAAGGGTTTGTTCTTTTTGACTTGCATCTTTCTTTTCTTTGTTGATTTTTTTTTTCGTGGCCAGCCAGGAATTTGGTCAATTTTTTGTTTGGCTCGTTTCTTCCTGTGCTCGCTTATACAGGGCTTGTGAGTATATAGAGAGTACATAGTGTAGCAGCACTCTCACTGGCAAACTGGTAAACGACACTCTATTTCGGTGGTGGTGGTTGGCAATATATGGCCTACTTTCCAGGCCAAGCGTGCCTCTGGGACATATTTTTGCAACTCGATTCTAATAAGCCTACTCTGCATGTACTTATGTATTATACAGGACAATGTGTTACGTTATATATTAGGTGAACGTTATGGGGTAAATTGGGGAGAATGTTAAGTCATATAAAGATTATTAGAGCGTCGATGACCCCGTTTGAGAAATGCCAATAATATCGATCGGCCATTTTGTCAGTCAGTCAGTCTGTTCAAACCCCTTTGTGCCCACTTGGCACACTCAGTATAACGGTAATAAACAGGCCCAGATCATTTCGCCGATATCTGTATAAATATATATAGGTTTTCATTATGTAATATGAGTGAACACCATAAGCTAGTGGGCGGGTAAAAAGGGGTTAAGTCACCCATTTAACGGTTAGAAATGAAGCAAACATTTGTTTTCTTATGTAACTTATTGTGAAGTTGTAATTAAGTTATAATGAAACCAATTTTTGTTTTTATATATAGTAGGTATACAATACTTTGTTAAATTTTAATTAAGTTATAACGAAATAAACTTTTGTTTTCTATAATTTGTCAAGTTTTAATTACGTTATATGTTCGTTTTGCGTGTTGTTATAATTATATTTTCCCAGATAAAATGTTGATATTAAAGGAAATAGAAATATTTTACTTGCATTTTTCAATATTGAATTTTATATTATTTTTATATGTACTATACAGGGTGTTCCACATAACGTGATTACTTTTTGTAAAAAAAAAAAATGAAGTTAAAAATCTGATCGACATGCTGTAATTAGTAATAAGGTGGAGCGAATCGAATAGTCACGTGACCTTTGACCTCCAGCAAACCGTTCAAGGTTTTTGAAATCCTAAATCGAAAACCGTAGAAGATAGGTGGCTGGTGTGAATTAGAAAGTTGTAGAGGACCATTAATTAGAGAGAAACCATATTTTTTCACATTTTTATGACGAGTTTTCAAATTGTAATAAATTATTTTGTAAAGCTGCGGTGAGAATGTTACAATTTCTGTATAAAGGCCTATTTCAGAGTTATTTTACCTAGCATTAAACAGTTTTTAAGGGTTTAAGTCGGCGATATGGTAATTTAGCATGTATTAAAATACATATATAGGGATAATATTAGCAGGAAAAATGATGACATGTTTGTGTTAGTTGTTTGAAAAGGTTTGTGAGCATAGGTTAATGAAATGCAGCATTTCACAGTCGGTTATGGACTCGATTTATTGCAGTTGAGTGTAACAAAAAAAAATAGTAGTGGAGAATATTTAGGGATTTAGCAGCTGACAAGGAAGACCTATATTCCCCTTTATTACTGCAACGTTTGCAATGAAGTACTACTGTAAAACACAGGATGGATAGGAAATCGATTGGCTTTTTCAATTTCACGCAGCGTTGATGGACCTAAAAAAAATGGAGGCCAAAAAAATGGAGTAAAACCTTGGTATAAAACTAAGTAAAACTGGTAAAATGAAAAAGAACGAATGTTATTGACGTCACACAGTCGGCCTTGGTTAATAAGCATCATTTTACACTGGCTATTACATCGTTATTCACGTTTTAATCGACTTCGCAATCGGATTATACGATTTTGAGCAGCATTCAAAATTAAATTCCCCCCGCATGCAAACAAACGGCGCCCTCTAACGGCACAAAGCGTAAATTCTAAATCCCAATGGGGACTTGATAAAAATTTCAGTTGCAACAAATCTCCATATTGCGTCCACAGACCAAAAAATAGGATTACAAATAATTTAAAGCATGTTATTTTTAATTTAGCAAAGTTGAAATGTGTATAACTGGAATTAAAATGGTTAATTTTATAATTAAAAATTAGATTTTGTGGTTTGTATAAATATAAATTTGCACAAGTTTCTGACTTGTTCAGTAATGCATGAATCATTAGGCTACTTGGGATGTAGCATATGAATAAAAAGAGTGTCAATTTCCGGTAATATAATGAGCAATAATAAGTATATTTTTCCGGATTGCATTAAGGGGTAATCTATAAATTATGTCACTTATAATTCCAACATAATTAATGTAGCATTTTTAACATAATTTATAATATACTTTAAATAACGTCTGGTCGTATATTAAAATACGTAATTCAGTTTATTATTTATGTTAATATTATATATCTGTATTTGCTTTATTTTAATGACGTTATTAATAAATGAAATTGTTTGGAAAGTTGTGAATTGGGGGAAAAAAGTTTTGAGTGAAATGGTGTTGTAGTATACCAAGTTGAAGCAGTTTCTTTCCACCATTTCCTATTGTATTTGTGACACGTGCGAATGACGTCACAGACGGCGCTCCCACTAGCGGATTTGGCAAACTGTTCGATTATCATTTGTAACCCTAACTTCCGGCCGCAATTTCCTATGCGTTTTTTTGCCGTTTTATTTTTTTGCTGTGTGCGTTTCCATGCGAAAAATAACGATGCTTATTCAATGGTGTTGAAAACTTGATTTGACAACAAAACAAATATGGCCGTCGTCAACCTTCAATTTTTTTCTCAATTATTTAGGAAAAAGTTGTGTCAAATGTTAAATATATGTATAAAAAAATGGGATTTCATATTTACAGGTAATTTATGATACTAAATGCAAGAAAGATGTACAATGTAGTAATACAGACTGTTGCATAAATAACTTTTGTTTTGCAGGAAATCGATTGATAAGTAGTTTAAAATATTTTTTATACTTGGGTTAGAATTTTGTAGTTTTTGCAATGAAAGAAGTTCATCTTGCCAAGGTGAAAAACAAATTTATTTTGCACAGCTGTCATAGAAATTGTATGAAAAACGTGTTGAAAATACGTAATGTGTTTTCTGTTTCCCCCACAAGATGGCGGTTTAGTGAAACTATAATATTTAGGTCTATTCTGAAATGGTGACATCACTTGTAAAGTGTATGGCTAAATGAAAAAAAAAAATAGATTGTATTTATTTGCAGCATATATAATTATTATTTTGCATAATGCTTCCATTTAAGTAACTATAAAAAGAGTATTAAATGAAATTATATTTGCATATGGAGCCATTGCTGTGACACTAATGGGAAATTTATTTATAGCCCCATATACTATAAGTTGACTGTAAAAAAAAAATCTCACTGTGTATTCGGAATTTTGAAACAGGAAAATTCTTTAAATGAATTTGGAGGAAAATGTAGGGAAAATTACACGTTATTCATAAACGAGCAAGAAAAAATGTTTCCTGGTGTGTAATATATTATTCAACTACAATATGTATAGCATTATTATGTTTATGCAAGGAATGTTTTTGTTTTTTGGCTGCAATTTATATGGAAGAAGCCGAGTGTGTCCACAAAACACATGCAAACTTGCATATATGTTGTCTGGCAACTGAAAAGATTCGGGTTTGGCCCACTTTGTGATAGAGTTCACTGTCACTTTAATTGCAACCAACCAGTTCATGCACTTCCTGCTTTGCCAAAAACTTTTCAAACTCCAACTTGGCCCCTCCAGGTTCTCCCAAAATATGCATAAAAAAGCACAGAATTCCGTTCTTTTTTATTTGTTTGTTTTTGCTTTCCCACATACCACAATTATTTGTTTTGCACATTTTTCTGTCAAGTGCTTCACGCTTTTCATATACTGTAAATTTCAATCATGTGTGTGCTATTGACTGTTTTAGAGAGGCTGCTCATTTTACCAACGCCGTCTGGTGGCGCAAAGTAAAAGCTCAAATTTTCGATGTAATAATTGTGCATAATTTATATTAATTTGTAGTTGCTAAATAAAAAATATACGGAAAATATTTTGCATAATCCTGCATAATAATAACCAGATGTTTGTTAAAAACCAAACCTTAGTTTAAGTGCATTAATTGAGTAACTGGCTGAAATTTTATAAGCAACAAATTTCTATTAGATTTGCATATTATTTCATGCATAGCAAAATGATTTAGTGACTGATATTATGAGGAAATGTTTATGCATATAACATTTGGCTTTTTGGCAGCCATTATTGAATACCACTGCACCTTTACTATATATATAATATAGAGTGCATTTTTCAATCATTTCATAGTTGCAGGAGCTTATTGCTCCCTTGCGAATGCATTGCAATTTACGTAATTAAAATTGAAGATGTGCATGTGAATGGAAAAGCAACTGTATATTCACTTCAACAGTGCAACCTTTTTGAATTATTGCTTATGAAATGCTTTGAATAATTTATACATTTTGTAACGTGGTTAAATTCGTATTTTAAAGGTGAACTGACACGGTTTTGTAACGTACCCTGAAAAGTCCTCCTTTATGTAAACAATGTCATAAAAACGATTGGTGCAAACAGAATCTTGTTTTTATAATTATTTAAAAAGTTACGGCTAGTTTCGTTTTGTTGCACTCTGGTGTCACAATG
>JAQFZQ010001711.1:0-17687 GCA_034696005.1 Glomeris marginata
GTGTATAAGGAACACACATAGCTACTTACAAACCAATTATCAGGGTACCTTACAAAACCCTGTCAGTTCACCTTTAACATATTTTAGACCATTGACAACACAAAATTTAAGTTTTTATGAAACCTTTCCAGCCTGGAATATTTTTTCGGTCCTTTGATATTCCACCATAGACAGGTTTCACTGTATATTTGCAAATTGAGAAACTTGTAACCCCGCCCACTATAGGGTGCAAACATGGATAAGGCCCAAATCCGGTTTGTTGGATATTAATTATATTATGTATAATGACATTTTCTGCAAACAATTATTCGTTTTAACACATATATAAATTTGTACTGGATTTTATTTCATTCGATTAATGTATTTCCAGATTGGTTTCAATAATATCTTTGAACTGAAAAATGAATACAGTGTTGAAGTTGATAGTCCGAAGGTCATAAAACATTTCACTTGCAGTTTCCTTATATGGTACAATGTATGAAATATCAATTCAGTTTTTGTGATATGTGATTGGGGAAAATATGATACGTGACAGGATACATGGAGAAATTTCCCTTTTGCAGGATTTAACGTGTTATTGTGTAAATTAAAAGTACACATGATAACATAACTAACACCTCAATTTCAGATCTGTGCCAGCTCTTAAAATCTGGCTTCATTTATTCCTATCCATATAAAGTCATGCAAAATAGATGACACTGTAGTGCAATTAATCGACGGATTAATGACAACACCTTGTTTTTTGAGCATAAATATTGCAAATTGCTAAACAAAATTTCCTTCAGTAAATATATTCACTGACTTTCTAACATAATTTACTAAACAAACATTACTTGCCTGCCATTGTTGCTTTAAAGGTGAACTGACAGGGTTTTGTAAGGTACCCTGATAATAAGTAGCTATTTGTGTCCCTTATACACTGGTGCAACCAGAAATCCATTACAAATTAAAAAAAAAGTTATACGCTCAGGCGTGGCTCAGTTGTTCGAAAGTCAGTACCTTTCTCAGTGCCTTTTCCATAGAAACCATACAAACGCTTTGCTCGGTAAAACGCGTATAACTTTTTTTTTTTAATTTGTAATGGATTTCTGGTTGCACCAGTGTATAAGGGACACACATAGCTACTTACAAACTAATTATCAGGGTACCTTACAAAACCCTGTCAGTTCACCTTTAAATTTTATTATACATGGAAATTACAATTTTTGTGAATAGGTCAATAAAATACAGTTAAATGGGTAAGAATTTAAATGTTAATAGCAGTTTTAAGTAAAAAACAGAACTTTTCCTTTAAAAAACAACTGGGAATAAGCTATATATACAAAAGTTATTAAAATCAATCTTTTAATGAGATTCATCCAATTACGTTTTTTTTTTAAATTATCTATTAACCATTAAAGTGTAACCTCGAAAAATGTTTCAACTGAATTTTGGCTATACTATACATTTGTCTTTATATCCTAAAAATAAATTGATAAATAATAAAATTTATTAAAATAATGTAGTACCCTTGGTAGTACTATACTAATTTCTGTCAAAATGTTAGTTGAATCGTTTTTCGATGTTAAAGGCACCTAAATGCTCAACATTTTACAAAAGAAATAATTACATATATAATAAATTAGATAGTACCATTATAATTTACACATTTTCAAAAAATATGCATCTTAATTAAGATAATCACCATTTTATTTTTGTTGCCTATTTCCCTAACTTGTATAGTACCTAATACATATCCATGACTTTCAATGACAGTATATGTTATGTCTGTACCTTGTATATAATGTGTACGTATGAACTTTAACAAATTAAAAATTAAAACAAATTATATTTATGGAAGATTAAACCAAGGATTAAACAAATAAACTGCTCTATTAAAAATCCCTAAAAGGTAAACATATACGATCGAACCGGAAAGGTTACATCATTTAAAATAATAATATACAAAAAAATATTCGTATATAATAATATGTGGCCAAAAGTGGCTTCTTGTTGCTCATCTGTCCGTTTAACCCTTTGACCACAACTTAGAACTTTTGGCCTCCTTCCTCCAAAATGTCCTCATCTTCGGTCAACGAAACACAAAATTCTAACAAACAAAAAATTATTCTGCCCATAACTAGGTATTATACATACCTACTACATACTACCAACAAAAAACATTTCCGCAAAACATTTTACTTTTCATGGGAACTTTTGTATTAAAAAAATCAAAAATAAATAAATAAAATACATCCCTGAACTGACCAAATAATACAAATCACTCCATATTGTGCTGCATCCTCTCTTGAAAAACACCTAACAACAAATAACCAACCACCTTGAACTAAATATGAATTTTGAAAGCTTGACTTGTGCGTGAAATCGAGAAAAAGGAAATATAGTTGGTAACAATAACGCTAGATGGCGCTCTCTCCAACAATTCATTTCCCCGAACACCTGAGGCTGTTTTAAATGATTTTTTGTTTCCTAGAAGCAAGGCTAGAAGTTGTAATCTGAAGCCAAATTCGGTCAAATAGCTAACCCACTTACTGATAAAACAAACACACAGGCAACCGGCCTCAAACAAACCCCTAAATGAATTCATAATTTTAGTGAGAAGAATTTTCCGCCATTTTTTTCCAGCTATAAATAATAGAAATAGGCCTAAAAAAAACTTCTATTAATATTTATACAACTGTTACATAGTACTAGTACAATTTTTATTCCTTTTTTCCTTAAACTCTTGGCGTGTCTAAAATAAATATTATTATAATAAAATATTTACAAACAAAAAAGTTATAATTCAAAAACAAAATGGGGGTAAATATATACTAGGCCTATTCTATTGTAAAAATGGTAGATTAGAATGTGAGATTTCTAAATATTTATAAAACCATTTTTTACTTCTTTTATGCATTTTGCTTTTCCGCCATATTTGTTATTTAAAACATTTTATTCTTCCGCGTTTTCTGTCATTGGTCATAAACAAAACATATACTTAAAATAAATATATCCTTGAAGTGCAAACTTGGAAATTCCCATGCAGGTATAAAAACTCACTTTGTTCATTGTTAGCTATAGAACTTATATAATGCAATAAAACAATGTTCACATTAATGATCGAGTTAAACATATTATTTTAAAATTAGCAATATTGTAAATTATAATTCATTATTCACTATAGAATCTGTATAAATAAATTTAGGGATTTTCCATATATATACATAAATCAAGGTCCTTGCATAAATAGTACAATACAAATTCCAAAATTAGGACCACAGTTTTAAAATAGTGTCACTTTCAGTATGAAAGTGACACTATTTTAGAACTGTGGCCTTAACCCGCAAGTGGCGCCACTGTTGCTACCAAAAATAACAATAATTTTAAACTGGGAATTTCCAAAAGTAGTATATAAGTATACATATAAATTTTATTTGTATTTGTAGAAGTTCCAGCATAAGAAAATATATGTAGGGAAATAAAAATGGCGACCAAGGTAAGCAGGTAAACTTTATCATCGATGAAATACATAAATAAATAAAGTGCTGCAACTTGTGTCCATTCTTTGTTAAATGGGGAATTGGCACAAATGCAACTTCATTTGTGCACCTGAACATATAAAACACACCCATCAACAGGTAAGTGATTAAAATTACAGCTCAAATGAATTCTATAATTTTTACATTTCTTATAAATAATTACTCTATTTTAAGACAAATATTTCCTATTTTAAATTCCCATTCTAAACTTTAACACGTTTTAAAATTTAATGTTGCCAAAAACAATTCAAACAATTCAACATTAACCAATCATTGTTTATCTCAGAAGTTTATAAAGAACATTGATTATAATAGTGTTAACATTACCTTTAAAAAATAATTAACACATGTTGCAAAGAAGTTTTTGGGAAAATTCCCTTACAGTCAACTAATACAGTCCCTTACTATCAACTGCTACATTTTTCAAGCCCCCAAATATATAATGTATGACAGAATTTATTTCAGTATTATAATACAATAAATACGCAATTTATGGGTTGTATTTCGAAAATATAGTTAGTACCATGTTTTCACCACCAGGCGGCAGATAAATAGGTACTTTACTACCTCCACCTGGTGGTGAAAAAATATAACTACTCATTTACGTTTAGGGTTGTTCATAGCTCTAAATTTTCATTAAAAGTTGTTTTTTGATGGATAATAGGTCTGCAAAAGTTACATGTGCCTTTATATAGATGTGTTCTGGATAAAGAGAAACTTGTTTGTATAACTTTTTCAAAACAAAACCATAATTTTATTATTAAGTAAAAGCAACTGAGCTGCTATGATGCAAACAAAGCACATGTTTGCAATACACATATACAAGTCAAAATAGTAAATTTATGGCCATTTGCCAAACAATTTCCAATGACCAACTGCATAAAAGTATTTAATTTTGAATTCCCAGCACGTTATTCCCTATATTTATCCTATATACAAAAATGACAACAAAAACATCGATTGGCAACACATCATAAATACAATTTCTTCTGAATCACATTTACAATTACAGCTGGCTTCAATGTCAACTGGTTTATATGTGGAAAAATATGCAATTAGATTAATTAACGTTTCTTGAACTTTTTCCTCTAAAAACCTTCATCATTATGTAAAATCATTATATGAAATTCCTTAAATTATGTACATTGAAAAGTATTAAGTAAATTAAAAATTGGGTAATAAGTTTTCAATCTTCATGTGCACATAATGTGACATTTCTAATTAAATTTCTTACTTTAATTATATACGCAATTCACAATTTAAAAGTAAATTTACTATATTTTTGTAATTTAATGTTATTGTTTATCATAAATCTGTTTACTGTGTACCTAATTTAAATATATCAAGTGCCATATAGAAATAAACATATTTATTTTCTATATACATAATAGTGAATTTCTATAATTTTCCTGCAACAAATTATAACAATTCTTTAAAATTACAGAATTGCCAATTAAAAATAAATATTACCTCAAGAAATGCAATTTCAAATAAACCAAGTGTTAATTAAGTATCAATGTTGCATTGACATGCAATATAATGTAATCTCAAACAACTTTAGAGCATATACTTGTGCACATTATAGCACTTAGCACCGAGTGTTTAAAGGAGTAATTAGTACATAAATAATTTCTGGACTGTTTTTGAATTTTAAGGTTTGTTGAAATTGAAATCCAAGATTTTGTGCTGAATTTTGCACAGATCCGGTCTGAATTTGGTGGTTAGTTTTGAACAAGGACACGACCGAAATGAAGAAGTGTGACGAAATAGTTTTTCAATAGTAAATGGGGCCAATCTTTTTTATTTATAGCTATATACAGACCCCCCCCCCCCCACCTCCAAAAACTTCCTTCCTTTTCTTTTATTTCTTTTTCCCACCCTTTTGAACCAATCTCATTTCTTCCTATTAGGAAACTTCCATCAACTAACAATCAATTATTGTCATGGAATGTAGACAGTGACGTATATCATCAAAAAACACAATGAAAATAGTAAACAACATCAGGTAACAAACAAAGTGGTAACTAACTGATCAAAAGAGCAATTACTTGGCACTTTCCAGGCCATAGGTGCCTTTTCAAAAGGAATGTGTTACAAGGTAAAGTGTACCTTTGTATAGAAAAGTTTGAATAGCCCCATGTGCCAAAAATATAAAAGTAGCATTATAACATAACAAAATTTAACTCTCTATTTAAATAAATAAATTAACTTTAATTTCATACATAGTATCACATAAACATTACAACTTTGGCTATTATAAAACTTTAAATGCATTTTTTAATAGAAGTTCAAAATATGTAATCTATTAACCTTGTTGATATAACCTTAAAGAAACAGGTTGCGATTTTATATTTATCAAATTTTGAGTTAATAGTATCTGATGACATTGAACAGTTTATGAATGTTGATTATTAAGGAAACTTTATATTAAAATGTTTTAAATTTATGGACTGTATATAAATCTGCATATGAAGGTATAAAGTAAAGTAGTAGAAATGTATGTTATAATATTCCCAACAAATTAAACCATTAATCAAAATCCAAAAGATTTACTTTATTAAAGTTTTAAAAGCTGAAATTAAATAATTGTGGTTTTATGCAGAACGTTTCCATTTATTTCAAAATCAGTTATGCTAATTAAGAATTAAATTAAATAGTTCATAAAATATAAACTATTTTAGCTTATACAATTTTAATTTGAAGCACATTTTTGAGTCTTCATTTTCCTCTAAAATTACATTTTAATTTAAATTGCAAAAATTTCCATTTAGAATTTGGTAAAAGTAAATATTGGATAAAGTTTAAAACAAAAACTTCACAAATAAGAAACTAAATATTAGTAAACATCAAAGTTAAAAGTAGAATAAAATTCCCTGTAAACCCAAAGAGTTGTACAAAATTCCCCAAAACAAAAAGTAAACCTACTTTGAGCAAATAATGAATTAATATACTCAATTGTGTATTTAATTGTAAAGTAAGTAGGCTTAAGTTACATTTAAAAATAACTCAAAAATAATAATCTGGTGGATTTTGGTTTGTTTTTACCTTGAATTGCGAAGACGGATATGCCAACGACAGCCTATCGTGTATCCAAAATCAACTTTTGGGGGGTGAAAGGGTGGGTCACTTTGTTGGTCGAGTGTCTTGAAAAGTTGGAAACAACCAGTTTCTGTATTTTCAAAAAATACACAACAACTTCTTGCAGATGCAGTTTTCGAAATGGATGCAACAAGAGGTTGGTTGTAACGAGCGACGCGCGAAACAAAATCGCACAATTTATACTCGTCCGCCCAGTGACGTCACTCCAACCCTCGTCCCATTCGCGCTCACAAGGGGGCGTGCCGGCGCCCGACAAATATCATTCGCTTCAAATCCCCCAACGCTCATAGGCCCAACTGCGTTTCCAACTATGACGTCATTCCAATACGTCACCCAAATACTTCGCATCCCATCAAAACTCATAACAGGTTGTACATGTATATTATATGACATGATGAAATCCTGCGACAATTTCCCCAGGTGGCGCTGCTATCGCAAATGTCTGCTTTGTTATTATGCTTACGGTTCCAGCTTACATTAGGTTACAGTTCATTTCGTCACAAGCTTAAATTGCCATAATAAGTTGGCAACGTTTAATTCGACACATTCATTTTGTCACACTTTACCTGTCACAGTATTTGTTAATTAGGTGACTTAATTTACAGTCGGTGAGCAATGTGGGACAATTAACATTAGTAATTGCAAGTGTATTGCAATTGTTCTGACACCTGATGATGGCTCGTGATGAACCGAAACACGTGGCGTGTCTAAAGGCTAATTCACAAGCTTGTTTCAACTCGCGCATTTCACCAAATTCGTCCGTCTGGGACGCACGTCAAAGGTGCGTCGGCTGTGAACATAGTTGCAGCGCTGACGAACTTCGCCTGCAGTACGTCACTGCTTGGAGCGTCATGATGCACCACCACTTGAGTTGAAGTACTATGTGATGCATGTTTATGACGTACGATATGAGAATGCAAAGTGTGTCACTTTGAACGTCAGTGATGTGCATCAACGATGCACATCCATGAAGCAGAAGCATGAAGCATTGCATGAAGCAAGCTTGTGAATTGGCCTTTACAGAACCAATGTTTCCAAATTACTAATGTCACAGTATTTCTGCCATACTCAATTAATTCATCACAATATGTCTGTCACATTCAATTCGGCGCACTAAACCCATCACAATCTTTTGGTCACGTTCATTTTGTCTCACTAATAACTAACATCTTATGTACCGAGTTTAACTGACTAAAAAATTCACAAGTTAGTTATTAGTGTGAAAAACTGAATGTGACCAAATACTATGGCGAATATATTGTGACAAAATGAATGCGACCAAAATATTTTCGAAACAGTGAGTGTGACAATAATTTCATGGTCACAACTGAATCGGAAGTCATATGAGAGGATTTTTAAAGGTGAACTGACAGGGTAAATCTCTTAAAACCGATTTCTCTGAAAAATTTCCTATGCAGAGAACAACATGTATTTGTACAATTTTTCCCTAATTTTTCCACCGATTCGTTTTTTAAATTAAAAATTCGCAAATTTACCCTAAGATAGGTCATAGCACTGTCAAATTTTACATGCGGGACACTGCGTATGACATGCCACTTGCACCAAAAAGTGCCCGTGGTGCGAGTAGTGATCACGTGACACTACATCAGTCGGTACTGCAGGCACTCCATACAAAATGGCCACACCCTCTTAGCCTCACTCCACAGGCCGAAAAACATACCAAATGCAACATACTTCTACTGCATGTAACTCTGCCAATGAAGTTTTTACCAACAAATTTGTGGAACTCATAGTTGTATTTTTAAATGATCCCTCTTCAGTATTAATATCATTGAGGTGTTCCAAAACCCTGTCAGTTCGCCTTTAAAATCGTATCACACGTGACCTTGAACGTCACCCTCAAGGTCATACACATTGTATCTTTTAAACCGTTGCAGTTAGCACCCCAGTTCCAATTTGAAAGTTGTAGAGCATCATGAAATCAGTATTATAAACCATATCACAAAGACCAGTTAGATTCTATAGAGTGGAAATACACTGATAGGATTGCTTTTGCATTCTTACACTAGAAAGTCATACATAACAAGTCGTTATTACATGTTTTGTAGCGAGTGAATTTTTACTGCTAATGTTTGTAACCAACCTTCAATGGTTACCCATAAATTACATCATGGTTTGTTTACTGGTTTTACTCTCACCAACTTTCCCACCTTTTTATACTATCTCAAGTAATAGTTTTTAGCTCCGCCCACAGCTATAAATTACTTCATGATGACTAATTTAAAACCACAATTCCATAGATAAGAATGTAAAATATGTATTATAAAAATTCATTTACCTTTAATTAAGCTGGATAATTATTTTAATATTATATAACATAAATTAAATCACAATACATTTATATCAAGATTATTTAGAGTTTTCATACAACAGCACGTGGCTAATTAATTTAGGCTTGTAATAATTTAATGTATAGGTACTTATTATTATAGTATGTGCATGCAATCAAGACTCTAACACATACATTTATTGCAGAATCTTTCGCATAATTTACATAGCATAAACCATTTTCATTAGTAATTGATTAATCATAAGGTTGATTCAGCAAGTCATACAATCTGTTTTACAGGAAAAAGTTTTCCTGGTTCTCAAGATGGAAAATTTCCTGGTAAAAGTGTTAGGAAAATGCGGAAAAACATATGTTTTGTCACCGATTTAAGCACGGAAATACAACTGACCCAAATTCCAGATTTCCATTCATTCACTTGCATCCAAAAACTTTTCAAATATCACAAAAAATCAATACAATATACAAACAACAAAGTGCTTCCGACATATATTTACAAATTCCAAGATGGCCGTCACACCCACTTTGGTGCTGCCAAAACTTTTTCAAAGTATTCCCCAAATATTATAAACAAAATTAAAGCAAAATCATCAACATTATTTTGTTTCCATGTGTCCAAATTATTTATTTACCTTATTACTCACAAGATATAACATCATTTATGGATTGGCACTTTACTTTGGATTATTTAGAAATAATAAAATACTATGTTGTTATTTATTTAGACAAATTGCATCTACAATACATAAAGTAAAATATGATGTACAAGAGAGGTCAAAAATTGTATTACAACACTGTATGAACATTGGTTTTTAGGAGAGAAAAACAGTTTAATTTTATAAACATGCTAGTGTTTTAAGAAAGTAATAATAAAGTACAAGGAAAATAGTGTTCATTGGCTTTAATAAAACATAACTATATGTGCTAAAAACGTCACAGTTTCATAATACCATGTTAATTACCTAAACAGGACTTAAATTACACTTTGGAAAAACCATTCAGTGACACAATTATGTTAATTATGTAGCCTATATTAGAACTCATAACCCTATGTTAAAAATGTAATAAACCGTTGAACCGAAGTTGCCCTTGAATAATTTGAATAATGATAGTTACGACACAAGATGGCGCCACTGCATGCAGCATGTAACAACATCACTTTATAACATATCAAGGTAAAAACAATAATTTTTATAACATTTAATTTTAATGAAATTCACTAATATTTCATTGGACATTTATTTTTAAACATTACACTTATCAACCTGTTCACTACAGTGCCCTCTGGTGACAGTTTACAGAACGTTTACACAAAAATTAATAATGGTTTAATTTGGTTGTTTTAAGTTTCTCAATATTTTTCATTTAATATCATGTAAGTTTGTACTCTGTTCACCTATAAGAAATACAAAAAGTTGCATTCTTATTTGATACATATAGTGTGTATTGAAATGTTACCTTTGAACAATGAGATGTAAGAAACAGAAGTTTCTTTGTATACTGTAACATATAAAAAGTGATATTTCACCTGTTCAAAGAGGCCAAATACATGTTCGAGTTTGGATAGGGCATTGTCATATTTTTGACTTCTGAAGAAGAGCCGATCACATTGTGGATTGTTTTAAGTTTACATCTTGTATAGATACATCCTCGTCCATTAAACTGTGTTCATTGTATCAATACACACACCCAACATGTTCGACTTCACATTCCCTTCATTACTTTGCACTGTTATGTTGCTGGACATGTAATCTAAAAAGAGGAAGCCATACTACTTCAAAAATTGCACGATGGTGGCGCTGCAAGCAACTAGGCCTTCTTGGTCCCAACTATAACAATGGTTATCCCTTTATTATACTAACCACACTAAATTGCTGCAAGACTGTGTGTTATAGTTAATATGCTAAATGGTTAATTCAACCTGTTTGATATTGCCAAATTATAAGAAAAACAGAAAAATATATAAGATTACAGGAACCAGTAAATTTCAATTCCAGAATGATCAGTTCCCACCTTGGTTCCTATAACAGGGTGTTTATTGAACTATAATATCAAAATCCCAGAATATTTCCAGGATAATCAATTATATTTACTCCATTTTTCCCAGATAAAAAATAAATAACTTGCTTGTTTCTATATTATATTTAGGTTGAAAATACATTCAAAATGTGTAATAAAATGTATAAATTATCAAGGATTTAATGAATAATTCCAGTACATTTCCAGTATTTCAATGGAAACATTATAATTCAATTATAATTATAGGATTTCAATGGTAGCATCATTATTCCGGTAAAATCACATGATTTCCAGGTTTTCCATTAAATTGACACACCAAAAATATATTGGAAAGTTATTATACTATAAGAAGAAATTAAATTCAAAAAGTCTATAATTTCAAAATACTATATACATTTTCCAGGATTTAACAAATAATTCTAGTACATTTCCAGGATTTCAAATGTAATATTAAAATTCCAGGGTGTAAAGTGGAAAGCAGTCAAAAAATATAGGAAATATAGGAATGCCATTTGCAAAATATAGGATGAAATATAGGAATGTTTTTTTTGGAAAATGTAGGATGAAATATAGAAATTTCCAAAAAATTAGAATGAAATACAGTATTTTTTGGTTTTCCAAAATCCACAGAAACTCCAATGGAACTACTTTAACTATTTTGTTTCATTTCTTTTCTAATTTTCCAGTGTCTACAAGTCCTGATTGTGTGAGATTGTCCTCTGTCGTTGCAAAAGCTTTATTTTATTTTCTTGGCAAGTTCAATTTTTGCTAAAATATAGGAATTTTGAAAAACTATAGGATGAATATAGGAATTTTGAAGAAATATAGGATAATATAGGAAAACTTAAATATAGGAAAATATAGGAACGCTTTACACCCTGAAATTCTAGCATAATTACAGGATTTCCAATAAATTAATACGTTAAAAATATATTGGAAAAATATGATACATTTTCATGCACATATATACATATAAATATGTAATTTTACTGTAATTACGTGTTAAATAGATGTAATAAATACGTGAAATCACATCAAACAGCTAAGTATAGTAAACCAACAAACACTTCATTGTAAACTTCAAAATATTTATGTTATAATCAAGTATGACATAATTAGTGTTATACTAGTAAAGGTGGTATTCCCTGTTCGTAATGGCATTGACACTATGTAAGTAGTTTTTAGTATATTTTGCACAAGGTCGACATGGGAAATGATGATAAATGCAACATTGGGTTTTCCACAGTATAGAAAATTACCATTAAAATCACGTCCTTCTTAACAATATACAAACGCTGTACAACCTAAACAAGAAAAGATAAGAAGTAAACAATAGAAGCTGGAATTAAATCGGCCTTTTTTTTTCTCAATCAGATTCTTATAGTTTACAGTTCATAATCATCCTATCGTTTATATTTATTTCACAGGAATTACGTAAGTTGTTATCAAGTTGAGATGACGTAGCAAAGCCCTTCATTTTACTTCCCATTATATAGCAAAAAACAATAAAAACTTTGTGAAAATTTTCTTTTGTGATTATTATATCATCGTCATCATTTGCATGTATACCACAATTTACCAGCATATATAAAAGTAATAATTTCATTTACTTTGGCCTTCATTGTTCTCAAATTATAGGAATGATAGCAAACATTTGGATTTTGTTTGACAGATAAGAAAAATTGTTTGTATATTATATGCACATTGAAGTCACGCAAAGGTTATGTAGAAATGTGTTCAAAGTAAATTTTTACAAAAGTTTGCATTCATTATGCAAAAACACGCAAAATAAACACAATAATATGCCACAAAACAACTTTTTTATTCTAGTAATTTCACTGGATTCCGGTTTATAATAGAAGTTTCAGAGATTCAGAAATTTTAGACAGTTGCAATCATAAATCACCAGAGGGCGCTGCTGTAATTCCAACGGATAAAAACAAGTTATAACTGATCAGAGTTTCTACAGAAACAGTGCAAAGTTTGTTTGCTATATTTACATACAATTGTGGTCATGAAATGAGTCAAGTTTACAGTTCAGGAACCTCACTTCATAATTCGCCATCTTAGTTCACAATTAATCCACAAACACAATAGAAGAACTTAAATATTATAAATTATCATTATTGGCTTTGCAAATAATTAAAGTGATGGTATAACCAGGTCAGGATGGGTTATAACAGATATCCGTTAATGACCTTTTATGACCCGGATTAGAACAAATGCTCTTTGCACTGTAAACTGTAGTAATGGAGAGATGGCAACTGCAGCGCCATCTGGTGAACAGGAATGAAAACTGTGTATTTTAAAAATTATACCAAGTTGTTGTAATAATATCAGGGGTCAAAGTTGTCCTGAAATTCCTGAAGAACTAAATGATGTCCTGAAATGTCCTGATTGTTTTGAAATTACATGTTATTCTTTGTTTAAATTTAATTTTGCTGTGGCACTTTTGCTACAGGACTTTGTTCTGTTGGTTAGGCTGGTGGGGAGAGGGCGCCACTGTTCTTAGTGTTACAAAAGACTGCATTAGAGTTTTCCGATGGCATTTGCAAAATATGTCCTGAAAATGTCCTGAAATCACTGTCCTGAAAATGTCCTGAATTTATTATTTTTCCACTTTGAGCCCTGTAATATTAGTTTCCATATTTTCTTGTATAATAATGTTGTAAATTCCCCAGTGAAATTCAACAAAATCACAATAATGTGAGTTTATAAAATATCAAAAATTTTAAAAAAAAGAAGCAATATTATTAATAAGGGAACTATTAAAAAACCCCAATGATGAAAGTTGTAACTTATTGTTAGATTTAAGTACCTATACATTGAAAATTTACTACTGAGTCATTTGTGACGTCAATATATGCATAATTTGTATGCAACAAGTTTCCAAGTAATACAAAATTGCAAAATTAAAGCATGATTGTTAAATAAATAACAAATAATACAAGAAATTGCATGACATCATCTTACCAAATATAAAAAATTGCAAACTCCAAATGTAACAAGTTACAAACCGAAAATTGAAGTTACAGTTGTAATAAAGTAAGTAGGCCTATCTTAACTAATCACATTTTCAGTCTTGTAATTTTTAATAAATGGAAAAATATATAAATCAAATGAACATTACTATATGTTTGAAGTTCTAAAATATTTTCCTCAGTCGTCAATCTTATCAAAATATAACTGCAAATAGTTTAGTGGGCATTATAATAATTCACATGAATTTTTTTATGAGGAAGGGCGAGAAATGTGAAAAATTCCAAAAGGGCAACGCCCCAAAAAATTATCTTATTCTTTATGGGAATCACACTGACACAGTAAACAGATGTATTTCACCTGCAGCTGTTTTTTTATATCTTAAAATAAATAGACTTTTAAAATATTTGTTCAAAAATGGAGCATTTAATATGGAATATGTGCTGGAACAATGGGACAAAATTCAAGATGGCCGCCATCATTGCTGAGAAGTTCATTAATAAACTTTGCACATAATGCAAGTACAGTATGTACATACACTACATAACCCACCTACTTGAATGGGTAAAATAAAATTATCATTGTAAAAAAACCCTTCTCACACTTCCCTTAACTTTTCCCTGTTTTCTTTCGTGCGTGTTACATCAGTAAAAAATCCATTTCTTTATAAATTATCTTACTTTTAAGTTTCATGTTAGTTGCAAAGTGGACAACCTATCCTCATTTCCCTTCAACTTTTTTAAAACAATTGCAAAAAGTACAGTGAAGATTGTAATTTCTCTTCTATAGCAGTGTCCCAATTTTCCTTAATGACAGGCAATTTTTTCCTTCCAAAAAATACATACAAAATTGCAGAAAATTTAATTATTATACATGTTGATTCTTAAAACATCGAAAATATTTACCATTGTGTTCAAATACTTCTGAATCACCTTGTACATACACCGAATAAGTATTAAAAAAGTTAACAGTAAGCTAAGGAAAACTGACAGCAAGGAAGTTGATTGTAGGGAAATAATTGAAATAATTGTAAAGATATTTATGCTTAAGGGTGTACAACCTGGTTTAGTGCTAAATTTTAACAATAGGTGGCGTGCCACTCAACAAAGGTACTTATTGTCCAAAAATGCTTCAATTAACCAGAAATAAAGTACCAATAAGGTGCATGAGTTTGGCACACTGCAGTTTCTTATCACAGTATCCAAGTATGCTGTATCCTAGCCGAGTGCAGCGCCATCTGACGGGTGGAATCACAAGTCGGATGGCTTGCAAATTTTTTAAATTTGGTATTCAAATTCAATTTTTGATCCTTAATCTCACAAGTTATTTCTCCTTAAGGTACTATCTCGCCCACAAACACAGTGGGAATCGACCAGTACCAGAGAAATGAAGGCAGTACATGCATGTTTCGGTCTTCTGGCCTCGTCAGCTGCCTGTTAAAACCCGATGTGTTAATTGTCAGTACTGGGGTTTGAACCCACAACTTCTGTTACCAGATGAAGGTGGTTAATTTGGATTGCTATTAGAAACGGAAAGGCGTGTGCAGAATTTTGTAATTATTTAAACCAAGTGTGTGTGTAATACAAAAAAAAAATACAAGATTTGATCACTGTTGCGCAGCGCCACACAGGGTTTAAGTGGAGAAAACCCGGAAACAAAACCCGGAAAGAATCAAATATGAGACTAAAAAGTGAGATAAAATAAAAACCATGCACAAAACGTTAATCTCCATCACAGTTGTCTCTCCCAAACTCACTTATGCTTGAAGCTAAGCACTGAAAAAGGGAAATAAAATACAACTAAACTACATATAGAGACCCTGCATATTAATTTCCTCCATTACAAAGTGACATGAGAGAATGCAAAAATAGGTCAATACATTATTATATATAGTACTACTTTCCTCATCTTGTCTATGTATATGCCTAACCCAGCATGCCAATTAGGCCTACTTCAATTATACAATCAAGCAGTATATAGGAAAATGGAGCAAAACAATTGGTAAAACTTTTACATGCAGCTATATAATATAATTAATACATAAAATGCGTTTCTTTCAGTGGAAATGTTCTTGAAAATTCCCACCAATTATGCAATTTTAATGTCCTGTTTAGGTATGTAATTTGTAAAATTAATTTAGGGCTGTATTAAAATCTAGCAGCACAAAGTTAATATATAAAAAATTATCAGGAAAATCATGTTAAGCGATTTAAAAATTATAAATGAATGACAGGTTGTAAGTCAAGAAACGTTAAGATGAAGAAGAAGGCTTAAAAAGTAAAAAAAGATCAAACTGGTTTTATAAAAACGAAAGTCACTCTGAGAAAGTTATTTTTCTCAATGAATCAGCAATTGGCAACAAACAAGGCTTTATTCATTATTCATTGTTTATGTTAGTTTATTGAGTGTTAGTTTAGCAAAATCAATTAAACTGCAATTTCGTTTTGTTGGTTTTAATACATTGATTTGTTCACTGTACTAGTATAGGGCCTCAAGGTTGTGTAGAATATTTCAGGAAACCAAGAATTGTGTCAGCACCAACTATACACAAAGGTATTTTCCAAGTACATTTTTCCAGGAATTGAAATTTACAAGGTGAGGCAAATATTTAAATATTTGCTCCACCTGGTACCTGTAGCCTTCAATTATATTTTTACTACAAACTTCACTGAAAATCCCACAAATTATTTTATTTTTAATTTAAAATTATATTCGAATACTTTCACATTTATAAATGTAAAATTGTTAAATTATCAATTTGATTCTGAATATATTAATGTGAAAACTAGGCTTAAAAGTGATTGAATAAAGTTGTGATAAAAATTACAAACTTTTTTAATTAGTTTACCTTACCACACATTTCCACTCCACTGAGTTTTGTTATGTGCATGCACGTTATGGGAAATCAAATTGTTCAACAACAATAGGGAGAATAAGAATTGTTAAATGCGCCACCGAGCGGACAAAGGTCGCATCTATTAAACGGGGAAAAACATTATAAAAACAAATCCAACAAAACTTAAATTTCAATGAGAATAATAAAAACGACCTTGTAAAACACTATGTATGTATTATATACACACACCAAGTGTACTGATGTGTTCTGCACAGTATGTGTGGAATATGAAGTGGTCATCTAGCAAAGTGCAAAGTGACCACACCACATTCCTCCTTCATCAGTCATGTAGTAAAGGTTGGGTTTAAAATAATAATTGATACAACTGTAATACAACATATTTCTCTTCACAAACAAGTAATTACGCAATATACAACTGCTGCAATGACGCTCCAGTCAAAGGAAGGCATTTTGAATAGAGCACAAGGTACATCACAAACTTCACTTTATCACGAACATAGCGCTGCAATCATTTTCAAGGATCATTTTATAGGATCATCACTTATTGGATTTCCACTGCCCAATGCCCACTGACTATTACAATAAGTATATAAACAATAAATATGGAAAATGATACAGTGAAACCTGTGAACTTGACCACCCTTACAAGCTGACCACCTGACAAATTTGACCGTTTTTTTCATGGAACAGAAAAGTTTCATAGGACTTACATAGGGGTGACCCTGGTTAATCTGACCACATGCGTACCTTGAATGTTGACCACATTTTATAGTACGTAGTACCAAGGATTCAATATACTGTGACCAGGATATGGCGTTGCCGATTGCCGTGCGTGACGACGACAGCCGCCGTTATCCACCAGCAGGGGGCGCACAGTGCAACCATTCGATACTTGAATCGATAC